>NLAL01000153.1:4618-41742 GCA_002374735.1 Metschnikowia sp. 13-106.1
CTGTGTTTGATGACTGTGTTTGATGACTGTGTTTGATGACTGTGTTTGATGACTGTGTTTGATTACTGTGATTATGGCACTGATGATTGGTACTGACTTTTGGTACCGATAATCGGTACTGATTATGGTCTGATGGTTACAGATACAGATACACAAGGTCTTTTTGGTGATTTTTGTTGATTCTGATTACAGACACTTTTGGATGATGGCCTTCAAGAGAGAGATGGTCTTGTCGGAAACAGGTTCGTCCACGTCCACATACTTCTCGGAAAGATATTCAATGAAGCGTTTGGTGAGCGCATGTGCTTGCTCCAGTGTAGCCTTCTTCTTGTAGGCTAAGTACTTGTTGACGGAGAGCTGGAGAGACTCGGCGAGCTCGGGGTCCAGAACACCCACGTTGCGGAGAGGAAACGTGATATCAAGGAAAACCGTCTCTTCACTGGAGGGGTACGCCGTCTGCAAGAAACGGAGTACGTGCAGAGCCAAGTAGTCTCTGTTCAACACGTCGTACTGGTCAAACAAGGCCAAGAAGCGGCGGCACGTGCGCACGGTCACGGGTTCCTTCATATCGACAGCAACATCCTTGGCCATTTCCGCCACACACGAGTCGAAGAGGGCAAGGGCAATGTCACCCTTGAGGACGGGATTCAGCTCGGGGTTTCCCAATACATTCAAGTCTCCCCCATCATTTTGTGCAGATTGGGCAGATCCAGATTGGACAGACTCGACAGAATCTCCATTGGCACTCTGTCCTTGTCCCTCCTCCTCATCAAATATCTTGATAATATCGTCGTTGTCCTCAATTCCCGAATTCGAATCAGAATCTATGTGAGCAGCGCTCCTAACCTTGTGCTCATATTCCTCCCGTTGAGTCTCCAAATCCCCACGCTGCTCCTTCTCCGAGACCAAGCCCATGACCTTCCTTCTGGTGAGCAACTTGGCCACATAAGCCAACTCAAACTGCGCATAACTGAGCCACAACCGTTCGTTGTCGGAATTGAACCGCAACCCTCTCATGTACAAGTCACGTGCACCTCTGGCATTGGCGTTTTCTTCAAACTCATACTTGGCTGCCGAAATCCATGCCTCCGTGTTCCGTGGCTGCAACGAGAGGAGTTTTCCATACACCCGATACACCACGCGGACTGCATCCTTGTCTTTGGCATATGCGATGTAGTTTTTCCAGAGGTCCATTTCGGCCGGGAATTTGCGGACACCACGGTCGAAAATGGAAATCACCCGCCGGAACCCGGCCTTATCGGAAATGCTGGGCGTGGAATCCACGGCTCCTGATTGGCTGAGACGCAGCATGCGCTTGAGCCGGAGTTTATCGAGGTTTGTTTCGAACTGGGCGTAGCGGAGGAAATCCTTGGCCTGTGCTCCCCGGCCTTGCGTTCTCTGCTCGAAATCGGTACGTCTACGCATGATCATGGTGATTTCCTTCCGTTCAAAGAGTCCCTTGCGCTGGAGGTCCTCCAACTCCGGGACGCTCTGTTCCATGAACATCCGTGCCGACATTGTGAAGTGAGTGTGGGTGTGATGAGTGGCGGTGTAGTATTAGAATGAATTGTACTGTCTGTACTGTATGTGGATGTGTACGTTGTACTGTTGTAATGTTGTACTGTGTACTCTTGTGGAAGTGGTAGAGTTAGTTGTAGTTAGAGGTGGAACGATGGAGGTAAAAAATGCGATGAGATGAGCGCGGTCTGCGGAGGTAAAAATTACAGAATGCTCCAGGAGGGGTTTGAACCCACGACCATCGCGTTCCTCACACGATCGTGACTTTGTTGTATAACAACGTCGTAAAACGGCTATAAGCACGAAGCGCTAACCACTGCGCCACTGGAGCACTTGTAATTGAAATTAAAATTTCGTGCAAAGACCCGTGCACAAATCAGTGGATGTTTTTTTTTGTCTCTCAACACTATCATTACCACTTTTGAAGAGCTATGAAGTGTCTAGCTTAACTCGGTCGAAGAGTTTTGTGATTCTTCTGATTGGAGAATGCTGTGTATGTAGGATGAAGTATGGGTTTAGGTTCAACCAGTCTAAAAGGTAGAACTAGAAGGACATTAAAGCATTCACCACTTTAGAAAATTAATAATCGACCACCAGGATTCTTCTATAATGGTGTTCAATGAAGTAGTCACTCTCTAGTTTCCCACAGTAACGCATTTTCATATTAAAATAATCCCATCAGGTCATTCAACATAGTAACTCATTTGATCAGTGGCTCATCCCATCAGTAACTGAACTGTAAGTCATAGGAACTCAGTAGCTCATGAGAGAAAGTACCTCATTCTCATGGTAGCTATAGCACCTAATTCACATACTTACAGTATCAGACACCCTGTCTAGGTTTCCGTTGGTAGCCACTTAGAGATCTGTTTCAAGCGCAAATCAGTAAGCCTTTCAAGATATCAAAGCACCATTAGAAAAAAGTGTGTACCTCTTCACGTTAAAGATTAGAACGAGGCGACTTATTTTGTTCGTAAAGTCTTTGTCAGTTGAGAGTCGCCAATCCAGAACCGCATATCTTATCCTGGTAAGAATCCCACAAGAGTCTTTCCTTTCGCCCGTCTTGAAACACAACCAATGAAAAAGCCAAACGATTATTCAAGTACTTGAATCAAAGCCTAAATGAGCAATGGAAGTAATTGGTCACTTGTTTGACTCTGAACCGTATAAATATCTAATCCGTCAATATGGATCAGATGAGACATAAACGTAGTTTCCTCAGACCCCCAAGACCCCCTGGTTCTTCAACTTGCTTTTCACTCTGATGGCACAATGGTTTAGTAATAATCCCACGAAACAAACTCAATTTTGGGATGTGTTGCGTATGTTGGGTCTGGACTGCCCTTTAAGATCAGCAAAAAACAGATTTGGTTGAAAATGGATGAGAAAAAACAGTTCTGGTTGAAGATCGATGTTCTGGGTTGAGCACCATGTGGCATGGCTCATCTCGATAGAGTGATTTTCAACCTACACTGCTAGCTTTATACTCACCAAATAGATACCCAATTTTCTTGCTTGTGGGTTGCGACTCAACTTTTGGAAAGGTTTTGTAATGGATTCCGCTCTTGGAGAAGGAAATGCTAGATCACTGCTCTTTGTTAGTGGTCTCTACTTCATGGGAAATACACTTTCTCTCACCCACATATTATGAGAATTTTCGCGGCATCGTCTACCACTAGGACATAAACTTCCTCCTGTAAGCGACTCATGATTTCCAGCTGTCAAATTCAAAAGCTTAAAATCCGGCAATCCTGGAGACTGGAAAGTGGAAAGTGGAAACCTGAAACTTAAGATCAGTGACCAGTGACCAGTGACCAGGACAAACCGGTCTTGAACGTAAAGGCTTAAGTAGACCATAATAAAATGCATTCAATCTTCCCAATAGACTTCATATTTGCGATACCTTGGCGCATCAGAAACACAAGGTAGTGGTGGTATCAGGATCACTTTTATCAACCACCTCCGAAACCTCCTCGCTCTTATTGGATACACCAGTCTTTTCGTAAGAACTGTTTGCAATTGAAAAGTTAATCCCTTGAAGTAATTATGGTTTTTCTAAGCCAAGTGTTCATCCATCCATCAAACCTTCAAGGTCGAGGAAATTAGCATATTTTCCTTTGAGGGCCTCTTTTTTCTCCCTATCATCGAGACATTCTCTTTCGTTCCTATCTTTGAAACCTTCCATATTTTCTGAAACAATTTCCGCAAACTTTGTGCTCGAATGGCTGAAGAAAGCAAGTGTGTCAGCCCTTTTGTATTTTTATTTAACCCTATGCATTGCCTTGGAAGAAAGCATATTTCCAGATTTTTTTACGGTGTGCGACGCAGTACTTATATAGATGAAATGTGCGGTGGCTGCAAAACGTCGCGCAGCTATGACGCCACAAACGCATGAAAGAGGGGAAGTCCCCACTTTCAGAAAATAAATAAATGCAGCCATTTTCCCCTTTTTGAATTCATTACTACAGCCATTTTCTCACTCTTTATATCCATTACTACAGCCATTTTCGCACTCTTTATATCCATTACTACAGCCATTTTCTCACTCTTTATATCCATTACTACAGCCATTTTTCCATTCTCACATCCCAGTGTGGTTTTTGTATCTAGGCCATGTCTAGTTTACTCCAGTACTTTGTGTCCATGATTCCACTACATGATCTTCCAGGAGTATTAAATGGGGAAAAGTCTTTGAGGCAGAAACATAAGGCTAGTACCAAATTGCAATGAGACACTACAGCAAGGCTATACAAAGTATATTAAGAAAAGACTCAGAGGGAGTATGATCAGACTCAAACGAGACTTTGAAATGGGAATATAACTTATCATTTTTAAATGCCTTTGTTAGATTGTGTTGTTACATCAGGTACTCTGTTCACGTTCATTCGCCAATGAGTTCACGCTACTTAGGTGGTCGAGAAAGGAAATCCTAGCCAAGTGGTCGTTGCTAGGTGTTTGCGGGAAAACTCATGATCAGAACCTAATGACATTGTTCACACACAGAAACGAAGAAATGAATCTATAGAGTTGCAATATGGTATATATATGAACACCCAAGGTCAGGGTAATATAACGGAAGACTTCGAATGCATCACTATATATATTGTTTCCTAGCAACGGTCTCAAAAAAAATGGAGCAGACCTTCAGAGAAGCCGGTCAGATTTTCTTGCGGAAAAGCGGGCTAGCTTCATGTCTCAGCGGCTCTTACAATATCCGCAACCACGGCTCTGCATTGGGTTGCCTCTAAATTGCAGAACCGACAACTTCCATAACTTTGTGGCAGCCTCTCTCAAGAGTCACAGCCTAAAGTCGTAGTTAGGGGCCTAGGAGAGATATCCAAAGTCTGCAAGAGATATCCAAAGTCTGCAAGAGATATCCAAAGTCTGCAAGAGATATCCAAAGTCTGCAAGAGATATCCAAAGTCTGCAAGAGATGTCCAAAGTCTGCAAGAAATGTCCAAAGTCTGCAAGAGATATCCAAAGCGTGCAAGGTTAGAGGCTCAGGTCGCATAATATTTCTAACATTTGGTAGCTCAGCACACCAAAAACTTAACAGTGAGGAAAACGTTATGGTTGAAGTCGTGCCACCAAAGGGTACACTTAAAGGGACGTTATGGAATTGCAGGAAGCGCTTCAAGGAGTCCCCAAATTTGAATGGAAACCAGAAAAACGACACATGCAACAAGCAACCTTAGGTTACAGGACGTTCAACTTAGAACAGTTTCTAGCCATGCATCCGCAAGCTAGTGAAGAAGCATCCAAGCAGGTGTTATGACCTTAGGAATAGCTTTCAGTTTAATTCCCCCGACCGCCAAATCCTTTCAAGCACATGATATGTGTGGAACTTCCTTTAATAATAGAATAGGATCTAGGAGATGAATATATGAAATTATATTGTCTGTATGGTGAATAATGCTACCGTAAATATAGATAGATAGAGATGTAGTTAGTAGTCAGTACCTAGTAGCAATTACTAAGTACCAAGTAGTTCAGTGAGTAGAACTAGAACTAGAACTAGAACTAGAGTAGTGGTTTTTCTTCTGGATCCCAGTGTAAATTCTCCTAGTCGGCCAAGCGACCTTATTCTGACCTACACATAATACAATAATTTTAAATACTATGTGATTCTTACAGTTATAGTAGTGTAGTGTGTAGATAGATATAGACTAACGGCTGACTTATGGTATAAAGAGACATGGACATGGTTCGTCTAGTAGTCAGTAGTCAGTAGTGAGTAATAGTAGTCAGTAGTCAGTAGTCAGTAATAATAGTAGTATAGTAGTATAGTAGTAGTAATAGTAGTAGTAGTAGTAGTAGTAGTAGTAGTATAGTAGTAGTAGTATAGTAGTAGTAGTAGTAGTAATAGTAGTAGTAATAGTAGTAGTAATAGTAGTAGTAGTAGTAATAATAATAATAGTAATAGTAGTAGTAGTAGTTAGTAATACTAGTAGTATAGTAGTAGTAGTCAGTAATAGTCAGTAATAGTCAGTAGTAGAAATAGTCAGTAGTAGAAATAGTCAGTAGTAGTCAGTAATAGTATTTAGTAATAGTATTTAGTAGCAGTCAGTACTAGTAGTAGTCAGTAGTATAGTAGTATAGTAGTCAGTAATAATAATAGTCAGTAGTAGTAGTCAGTAATAGTCAGTAGTCGGTAATAGTATTTAGTAGTAGTCAGTAGTCAGTAATAATAGTAGTATAGTAGTATAGTAGTAGTAATACTAGTAGTGGTAGTCAGTAATAATAATAGTAATAGTATTGTTAGATTCTTGTTGAACGTATTGTACTATGTTAACTATTTATCCGTTGATGGTTCCTCAGCAAGAGGAACCAGTGCGATTTATATAGCTCTTGAAGAGAAACGTGGCAGTGAAAACTCTTCGCCAAGAACAATGGTGATGGTTGTTCGTGGCATCTTCGAAAAGGGGCCATCATTGTTGATGGTCGATTGCTGATACGGAGTTCGTAGTAGCCCAAAATGGGATCGGGCAGAGAGACTTTCTAATCCCTCCATAGGTAGGTTACTGCCCATGGCGGATCTGACAAGTATTTAGTAATAGTATTTAGTAATAGTATTTAGTAGTCAGTAGTCAGTAATAGTAGTAGTATAGTAGTATAGTAGTAGTAGTCAGTAGTAGTAGTAGTAGTAATAGTAGTCAGTAGTAGTAGTAGTCAGTAGTCAGTAGTCAGTAATAATAGTAGTATAGTAGTATAGTAGTCAGTAGTAGTAGTAACAGTCAGTAGTAGAAATAGTCAGTAGTAGTAGTAGTCAGTAGTAGTAGTCAGTAGTAGTAGTCAGTAGTAGTAGTCAGTAGTAGTAGTATAGTAGTCAGTAGTAGTAGTCAGTAGTAGTAGTATAGTAGTCAGTAATAATAGTAGTATAGTAGTATAGTAGTCAGTAGTAGTCAGTAGTAGTAGTAGTAGTAGTAGTAGTAGTAGTAGTAGTAGTAGTAGTAGTAGTAGTAGTAGTAATAGTACTAGTAGTAGTAGTAGTAGTATAGTAGTAGTCAGTAATAATAATAGTAGTAGTAGTAGTAGGAGTAGTAGTAGTAGTAGTAGTAGTAGTAGTAGTAGTAGTAGTACTAGTACTAGTAGTAGTAATAATTAGATATACATAGATATATACTACCGTATACAGAATGCCATGTACTGTTGGTACTAATTGGAGACTCTGCAATTGTGTTTTGGATTTCACTGTATTGTATGGGTAACCTTAATGAATGGTGTGTTTCTTCAGCTTCTTCAGTTTTCTCAGTTTCTTCAGTTTCTTCAGTTTCTTCAGTTCAGTTTCTTCAGTTTAGATCTTAGGAAGTATATAGTAGATACACTAGATATAAGAATACAGAAATATAGGATTAAATATAGGATTATTAAATATTGCATTAATAAATATTGCATTAATAAATATTGCATTAATAAATATTGCATTGCTAGAACCTTTGAATCAGCAGAAATCAGAGTTGAAATGGTGAGAGGTTCAAGGTGTAAAACGTGTGTCTATATCTGCACTATTTACTTCCGCAGCCAGGCGCTCGACTGCTTGAGTTGCCTGCACCACACTGACATTGAGCACTAAAGCGCGATTGTTAATTTATTTATTTCATTATGTTAATTTAGTTTTATTTAATTTTATTTAGTTTCATTTTATTTATTTCATTTATTTCATTTATTTCATTTATTTCATTTATTTCATTTATTTCATTTATTTCATTTATTTCATTTATTTCATTTATTTCATTGATTTCATTGATTTCATTTATTTATTTATTTCATTTAATTTATTTAATTTATTTCTTAATGGAAATGACGGAAGGCCATTTCCACACGCTCTAAATATCCAACGGTAGTATCTGTCATGCCTCGCCTGCTTCAGTACATGCCCAACAGTGTTTTCTCATCCGAATACCAAATGCCCATATACCTTCTAAAACTATTAGAGTACTGGATCATTGGATCATTGGATTGTTTTTCTGTTCTTTTTTGTCTTCTCTTTTTCTGTTCTTTTTTGTCTTCTCTTTTTCTGTTCTTTTTTGTCTTCTCTTTTTCTGTTCTTTTTTGTCTTCTCTTTTTCTGTTCTCTTTTCTCTTCTCTTTTTCTGTTCTCTTTTCTCTTCCCTTCTTTTCTTCTCTTTTCTCTCTTTCTCTTTTTAGGGTTTGCACAGTGCCCTACAAAATGAATACCGTATATTTAAAGACCCACAACAAAACGAGTTCCTAGGAACATTACAATCTTCTAAAATGTCATCAGGTGTAGCATGACTCAAGGCTATAGTTTCGTGTCTGATACAGAATATAAAGAATTGATAATGTACTACTATATACTAATTTTATTAACTCTATACTCTACTACTCTACTACGATATACTAATTTTATTAACTCTATACTCTACTACTCTACTACTATATACTAATTTTATTAACTCTATACTCTACTACTCTACTACTATAATGTTAGATTCTGGTTTCGTCAGGTACTCTGTTTACTATGTTCATTCGTCGATGCTTCCCCGAGGGAGGAATCTGAGGTACTTAAATACTTTTGGAGAAAAAGAGCGTGCGAGTTAGCACGAGAACAATAGCACTGAACGCCGTCCCAACATCGTGCGATATTGAGTCTTAGCGTCTTGGTATGGCCATTGTTAGGATTAGGTGAGGGCTTAAAATACCTCCTAGGTAGGACACTACCTGGTGGGTCTAACATATATACTACTCTACTATACTACTATACTACTATACTATATACTACTATACTACTATACTACTCTATACTAATTCAACACTAACTCTATATTATCTCCATAATCCTCTATACTATTCTATATTAACTCTATATTAACTCTATATTAACTCTAAATAACTCTATACTAACTCTATACTGTATACTACTCTATAGTACTCTACTACTATATACTAATTCAACACTAATTCTATATTAACTCTATATTAACTCTATACTGTATACTACTATATATTACTATACTTGTTAGATTCTTGAATAGGTCTAGTACTGGGGTTATGTTCATTCGTTGATGGATCCCCAATAGGTGGGAATCCGAGTACTTATTTAGTTAGCCTGTGAGTACCAGAGAAGTGGAGCATGGCAGTTAAACGCCTTGTCACGAGGTAAGACGAAAGGATGAGTCCAAGTCACGGGGTATGACGCCTTGGACGAGTCATTAGCATTCGCAGGCTCTAAAAATACCTCTATGGGTAGTGTATTTACCCATGGTGGGTCTAACAATACTACTATACTACTCTACTACTCTACTACTCTATACTAATTCAACACTAACTCTATATTAACTCCATAATCCTCTATACTATATACTACACTATACTACACTATACTACTCTATATACTCTATACTACTCTATATACTCTATACTACTCTATATACTCTATACTACTCTATATACTCTATACTACTCTATATACTATATACTACTCTATATACTATTCTATATTAGCTCTATACTACACTATACTATTCTATATTAACTCTATATTAACTCTATATTAACTCTATATTAACTCTATACTAACTCTATACTGTATACTACTCTATAGTACTCTACTACTATATACTAATTCAACACTAATTCTATATTAACTCTATATTAACTCTATACTGTATACTACTATATATTACTATACTTGTTAGATTCTTGAATAGGTCTAGTACTGGGGTTATGTTCATTCGTTGATGGATCCCCAATAGGTGGGAATCCGAGTACTTATTTAGTTAGCCTGTGAGTACCAGAGAAGTGGAGCATGGCAGTTAAACGCCTTGTCACGAGGTAAGACGAAAGGATGAGTCCAAGTCACGGGGTATGACGCCTTGGACGAGTCATTAGCATTCGCAGGCTCTAAAAATACCTCTATGGGTAGTGTATTTACCCATGGTGGGTCTAACAATACTACTATACTACTCTACTACTCTACTACTCTATACTAATTCAACACTAACTCTATATTAACTCCATAATCCTCTATACTATATACTACACTATACTACACTATACTACTCTATATACTCTATACTACTCTATATACTCTATACTACTCTATATACTCTATACTACTCTATATACTCTATACTACTCTATATACTATTCTATATTAGCTCTATACTACACTATACTATTCTATATTAACTCTATATTAACTCTATATTAACTCTATATTAACTCTATACTGTATACTACTATATGCTACTACTCTACTACTCTATACTATTCCATATTAACGCCTATTTATTGTTAGTATCGAATCGAACACCAACTGCCCGGAGGTATACAAGATGCCTCCAAAACCCACAAAGATCTCGTATTGATAATACTTCAATGAGCACTGACAACTCTTCTCCTCCTCCTGAAACAATTCCCCTGAAGTGTTTACATATCGTGAAGTCAATGTCTTATAGTATGAGTCATCCACTGGATGTTACACGCTGGTTAATCACAGGTCCTTCTGGTGCCACAACCGTTGTTGCGGATCCGGTATTATCTTCTCTACATAGTATACTCTATACTATACTATACTATACTATACTATACTATACTATACTATACTATACTATACTATACTATACTATACTATACTATACTATAATATACTATACTATACTATACTATACTATACTATACTATACTATACTATACTATACTATACTATACTATACTATACTATAATATACTCTATCCTACTCTATACCCTATCCTACTCTATTTTACTCTACACTTGTCAAAAGTTCCTGGCATGTACGGAGGAAATGTACCTTGTCAATATGTTGTAATCAGGCCAGTGGACGAACAAAAAGTATAACAGTGCTATGGTCCCGTCATATAAGATTTTGGTCTTGTAATGTCAACGAATACCTAGCGTGTACGGAGACAGGTACTTCGTGGATATGTTGTACGCAGGCCTTTGAAAGGACAATAGGGCTGTGCAGACCCTGAAAAATAGGGCTGTGGGGGTCTTAGCCGAACTGAAAAGTATAAGAAGCCCTGTGGACCCGTAAGGTAAGACTTTGGTCGTGTAAGGTACAACTTACTGATCCCTGTATATTAATATATACTAAAACAAAAGTTGAAATGTAAGGACAACTTACGGATCCCTGTATATTAATATATACTAAAGCAAAAGTTTAAACCAGTACTCTACTACATACTGTAGTATACTCTATATTAATTCTATACTACTCTATCCTAGTCTATACTACTCTATCCTAGTCTATACTACTCTATATTAATTCTATACTACTCTATATTAATTCTATACTACTCCATACTACACTATACTACACTATACTATGGGGAACACACTACCCATAGAGTTATTGTTCAAGCCTGCGTATGCCAATGACTCGTCCAAGGCACCATACCCCGTGATGGGCTCCTCCATTCACCTTACCTCGTGACATAGGGTTTAACCCCCATTCTTCATTTCTCTGGTATCCACACGTTAGCTATATAAGTACTCAGATTCCACCTACTGGGAGCTCATCAACGAATGAACATAACCCCCAGTACTAGACGTATTCAAGAATCTAACATGTAGTATCTCTATATACTCTATATACTCTATATACTCTATATACTCTATATACTCTATATACTCTATATACTCTATATACTCTATACTACTCTATATACTCTATATACTCTATATACTCTATACTACTCTATATACTCTATATACTCTATACTATTCTGTTAGATTCTTGTTGAACTTATTGTACTAAGTTATCTATTTATCCGTTGATGGTTCCTCACCAAGAGGAACCAGTGCGATTTATATAGCCTTTGAAGAGAAATGTGGCAGTGAAAACTCTTCGCCAAGAACAATGGTGATGATTGTTCGTGGCATCTTCGAAAAGGGGCCATCATTGTTGATGGTCGAACGCCGTGGGACGGCGTTCGTAGTAGCCCTAAATAGGATCGGGCAGAGAGACTTTCTAATCCCTCCATAGGTAGGTTACTACCCATATATTCTATACTATTCTATACTACAATATACTACAATATAATACAATACAATACACTATTCTATTCTATGCTATTCTATGCTATTCTATACTACAATATACTACAATATACTATTCTATTCTATACTATTATATACTACTCTACACTACACCACACTACTCTACACTACACTATACAGTGTTTCAAACCAGAGTGCCAAGTTTCCAAGCACATTTATTTACAAATCAATACTTCAAAAAGTCACTATTTTTAATATTCAAGAGAGACTTCACATAAACAGTTTATCTCGACTTTTCTATGCTTAGCAATTTGAAGTCGTAATTACGAACCCTTTGAATGGTTGGTTTCGTAATTTGTTAGTATGGTTTGAAACCCTTTGAATGGTTGGTTTCGTAATTTGTTAGTATGGTTCGAAACATTTTGCCGTGCTGGTTTGAACAGTTTCGAAAACACTCTATTCTGTACACTACACTATACACCATATTTCATGTTCATAAATAAACTTATGGCTCTAATAGTTTGGTCGTCGAAGGTTCCTCAAAGAGAGAACCAGAGTAGCTTATATAATTTTAAAAGAAACGTAGTACTGGAAAACGTTCCCCGGAAACAATGATAAGGTTTGTTCTAGAATATTCGAAAAGGCACAGCGTTTGGAATAGCTATTGTTACCATCAGACAGAGTTTCCTGAATATTATACTACTGTAATATACACTATCATGTACTATACTTCTACACTACTTAATGTACTATACACTATATATACTCTAATATACTCTATACTCTAATATACACTATACTCTAATATACTCTAATATACACTATACTCTAATATACTCTAATATACACTATACTCTAATATACACTACACTAGACCTTTCCTTTAATTAGATGTAGCACTACGGTTATGTTCAAAAACGTTTGTTAACCCAAACTTGGTTTGGTCACTGGTCCCAAAGACAAGAACCGAAGTATAACTTTGAGAGAAACTTGGTATCGAAAATCTCGTTGTCAGAACATTGGTGAGGATTATCATAGTATGCAAACTGTGTATGGCCATTTGTATAATCGGTAGAGTCGGTTTCATGATCCTCTAGGGCCAGGGCCTTTCGTTTCGGGATCTAACAACCACTAAGTAATACTATTAAAATACTACCACTATACAGGACACTATATATACTATACTACAATACTTCCACTATACAGTATACTATATATACTACAATACTTCCACTATACAGTATACTATATATACTACAATACTACACCACTGTACTATACTATTATTAAATAAACATTACATGGTCATATAATTCATGTACACCTTGTTGTTCGGTGATGCTGAATCTTGTATACGACACCTCAGATGACGAGTGTAGCTGATGAAGCGAAGATGGAGTAGGTTGAAAGAGTATTGTATTTTTGCATGAAATACCGGATTTGTAGATTTTTCCGAACCATGCTCAACTCCCACAAAAGATGTATTGGGTAATTTCATACCAGGCTGAAAGATGACCTATTGATCCACTGGTGAATCTAGCACTGTTCTTTCCACACGAAAGGATTCACTAGTACTACTAGCCAAGGAACCCTAGTCTATGGTGTTAGTCCAATGGAGGTTCCAGTAACAGCATCCCTGGTAGCAGCCCTAGTAGCATCCCTAGTAGCAGCCCTAGTAGCAGTCCTATAGGTACTAGTCTCTCTAGCAGTCGTAGTGCTAATAGTATCAATAGTACCAGTAGTGACATCCCTAATAGTAGCACTAGTCCCTATGACCCATTGTCTTGGTAGTAGTCCAGACACTATTAGTACTACTATTAGAATCAATAGCACTAGTCCTGTTAGACCCAAGACACCCAACGGCCCTAAATATTATTAGCAATAGCCATGTACAGTGGTACTGTGGCAGTAGCACGTAGCCGTGATAACACCAGTAATAGTGGTAGCACGTAAGAGAGTAGCCGTTCAAATACTCCATTCGTCATTATCTTCCTGGAATGATCCATTTGACACGCCCGCCAGCATACACCCTGACGAATACAGACTGAAGGTCCAGGCCGCACGTTATTCTAACATTTCGTACTGGCCGTCATAGTGCAGTAGTGATTCAACCCTGGAGTAACAGTGGCAGTACCGATGCCATAATCTTAAAGTAGCCCACTAGCAGTAATAGCCTTAAAGCAGCCCACTAGCAGTAATAGCCTTAAAGCAGCACCATACTAACAAGACCTACAGATCTAATAGCAGTACTCCTTTAACAAAGTTGGCCCATCAGACAGACGAGGCATTGAGGCTAAGGCCTGACACTGGACTAGGCCTGACACTGGACTAGGCCTGAGTTTCATCTGAACAGTAATCTTGGACTAAATACTGGACTGAACCTGACACAGAACTAAGGCCTGAGTTTCATCTGAAAGCGAGTTTTGGGCTAAGACCGGATGTGACTGACCTGGGTATAGTGAGCACCATACTAAGTACTGACCTGAGACCTGAGTCATAGTAGCCAGTGGGGGCACTGACGTGAGTAACAGTAGCTAATAGTCAGGTCAATGGCACACCAAGGACTTGGACTCGAGGTCGCCCCACACAAAAAAACCCACGCCGGCCCCAAGCACCACGGCCATCATGTACCAGCCGTTATACGTCATGAACACCAACATCAACATGAACGAGTAGCCCACCTGTAAGGCATAGAGAATGGCCAGGCGGACTCTCACGGCCCGACTCAAACCAGAACTTAAACCAGAACTCAAACCAGAACTTAAACCAGAACTTAAACCAGAGCTTAAACCAGAACTTAAACCAGAACCATGGATTGCCTGACTTCTCCACCGCGCCACGCGAAAGCGGAGGTACTCGTAGAGCCCGCTCAAAAGTGTGAGCACCACGAAGGTGGCTACAAATCCGCGCGCCGTTTTGACGTGCCACCATTTGTAGATTACACACGAGTTGCGCCACTCCCACGTGAACACCATCTGTGGTTAGTAAAAGTAGTAGGACGCAATTATCAATTTTGGAATTTTTTCAATTTTTTTTTTTTTAATATTTTATTTAATAACCAATTGGTTGATCATGATGATTTTGATTGCTTGATTGTGATTGGTTATTGTATTGATTTTGATGTTTTTGATAATTGGGGGTTGGCGGTACATACGTTCATTTGGCACATATCGTCCATGGGCATGTGCGGATCCATAGGCATATCGTGCATCATGTTGG
Organism: Metschnikowia sp. 13-106.1; assembly: GCA_002374735.1. NCBI lineage: Eukaryota > Fungi > Ascomycota > Pichiomycetes > Serinales > Metschnikowiaceae > Metschnikowia > Metschnikowia sp. 13-106.1. The sequence goes on from NLAL01000153.1 coordinate 19,838, forward strand.
TCGAGGTTAGGGAGGTTAGGAGAGGGGGTTATATGAAGGAATAGACGCTGGGCGTATAGTAGGGTTGTGTTGTGTGGTGTTGTGTTGTGTAGACTAGAGTTGTAGAGTTGTATGGAGTGAGTTGTAGAGGTGGTTGGTGGAGTGAGGATAGGGTGCGCACTGGCTAAGCGCATAATTGCTCATTAAAATATGCACTTACACCGCTTCTTCTAAAATACTATTAGATGAACGCTGCTATAAGTAACTATACATACATGTGTCGATCAAGTAGTCATACCAATAGTAATAGGATCATTACCAAAATATCAGTAGTATCGGACTACCTGTCGACATGTAGCTTCTATCATTCCACGTCCTCGTCCACCAAGACCGATGCATCAAAATAAAGCGATGGGTCCAAGCTGCCGATGTCTGCACACTTGCACACTCCGTCGATCAACAACTCGCTCATGATCTTGCCACTAGCCGGAGCGTTGTTGATGCCCCAGCACGAGTGCCCCGAACACAAGAACAAGTTGTCCACATTGGTCTCGCCAATCAAAGGCCCCGACGACGACGGCACATCGAGCACCGGCAAGTAGCACGCCTGTCTCTTCAAGATCTGGCCTTTTTTCAACGTGGGCGACATCTTGCCCACCTGCTTGAACAAGTCATCGCACTTGGACTTGACCACCTCCACGTCGTCCGTGGTTTCGGGCACGTCCACGGCCGAGTCGCCTTCTCCACACACAAATACCTCGTCTTTTCGGGCGTAGATCTCCGGCGACGAGTACGAGCCCTGGCCCGTCTTGAACTGCGTGAAAATCGCATACGGCGAAACGGTGGTTTCCTTATATGGAGCAATGGTAATGGAATGGGCCCTCAACCCGGAGATCGGACAGTCCGGCAAGATACGGGACGTCCAGGGGCCCACTGTAAGCACGGTTTGCTCGCCCTCGAGCGGAATGAGTTTCTTTTCAGCGCCGGATTGCGTGACCTTGGCGCTGGTGGGCTCGTACTCGATGCCCGTGGCCACTCCGGTTTCCATGGAGTACAACACGCGGTTGACCTTTCCTAAGATCAACTCAAGCGAGCCATTGGCCTTTTCCACGGCTTTTTTCAACAAGAAGTTGGTGAATTTGTAAGGGTGCACCTGCGCCGTGGAGTCTGTTCCGCCCAAACACGAGCAGCTGGACACCAACGACTGCGAGATCCAGTTCAAGTCCGGGGGAAGCGTATCCGTCAGGAAAGGCTGTCTTGACGGGGGGTTTTTGCCGAGTGACTGAGACTCTAGGGCGTCCAGCTCGTTGTCCGAACCGACATCCGACTCGACGCCACTCACATCACCCTCCACCGACACCGTGGTCAACCTCCTATAGTCCCACTCGTTTTCGCCGTCATAGGCATCGGAGAGGTCCTGATGTAGCTGGAAGGAAAGCGGCACCAACGGCACAGGGAACGCCCAGAGCGCCAAAAGCCCGCCAGCCTTGCCACTGGCGCCTCCCGCCACCCGCTTGGACTCCACCAACGAAATGTGGTACTTGGCCGGGTCGTATGCCGGATGCGTCACCAAGTAATATGCTGTGCAAACGCCCATGATGCCGGCGCCCACTATGATGATGTGTTTTTTCCCCACGTGGCGGCCGGAGGCCGTGCTCTGGAACGTAAGGCTAGACATGTGGGAGGATTATTATACGCCCAAAAAGGAACCAGAAGAACCAAGAAGGAATCAAAAAGAGGGAACCAAAAAGAACCAAAAAGGAACCAAATAAGAACCAAATAAGAACAAAATAAGAACAAAATTAGAACCAAAAGACGGAACCAAGAAGAAACAAATAACCCAAAAAGGTCAGGAAAAAAACCAAAAAAAGGAGAGCCCAAATATAAGAAGAATTGGGAATTGGCCAGTGGAGTCTTGGATCGGAGATTACTTTTGGAGATCAAGTTCTGGGGCCTCGCTGATTTGGCAAAGCGGAGACGCGGGAAAAGGAGGCGTGGCGGGGCGTGGGTTTGAAAAGCAATCCGCTAGTTCTCAGGGTTTGGCGGACACACAAAAAAAGCAAAAAGCAGTGGAGGAGATCGCGCATTAATAAGGCCATGTGAGGTGACGTGGGTTGCTCGCAAGCCCGGGTGCACGGGTGTGGGGGGTAGGGGCGCTCGCCGGCCGCTGCTGCCTGCCCGCGCTGTGTGCAGGCCCTACATGTTTTCCCCCAATTCCCGTTTTTCCCTCTGCCGACTGGCTTCCTCCTTGTACTTCCAGAATCATTACTTTCAGACACATTAACTCGAGAACTAATACTTCCAGAACTAATACTTTCGGAACTAATACTTTCGGAACTAATACTTTCGGAACTAATACTTTCGGAACTTATACTTTCGGAACTTATACTTTCGGAACTAATACTTTCGGAACTAATACTTCCAGAACTAATACTTCCAGAACTAATACTCCCAGAATCATTACCTCCAGAATCATTACCCCCAGAATCATTACCCCCAGAATCATTACTTCCAGAATCATTACTTCCAGAATCATTACTTCCAGAATCATTACTTCCAGAATCATTACCTCCAGAATCATTACCTCCAGAATCATTAGTTGTCTAGTTTTTGTGTTTTGTTTACGTTGTTCTGTTTACGTTGTTCTGTCTATTTGTTTCCACGTTGTTTTGTTTGTCAGTCTATTTCAGTCTACGTTATTTTGTCAGTCAGTCTATTTCTGTCTACGTTGTTTTATATTGTCTTCTATCTCTGTCTCTTCTATCATTCTTTCATTCTATCATTCTGTCTCTTCTATCATTCTGAGTCTTCTCTCTTTCTCTCTCTCTCTTTCTGTCTTTCTGACATTCTCAGCCTATCATTTCAGCCAGACTGCCAGTTTATTTCTGCTGGACTGCCCCGCCTAAGATTCGCTGCATATGGGAGCTGGGGCAGGATGCAGGCCGCAGGCAGGAAGAAGAATGCATGGAGCGTTAGACAGAAAATAAGAGCACATTAGCTGGGGAAGCTGGCCCAATCACAATAGTGCTTTGCGCCCACAATAGCTTAAGGGAGCTACTACAATAGAGTGCGGCCGTGGCACAATGCTGGACCCCACCACAATGGCTGGACACGACCGCATTGACATTTGATGGCATTATAGGAGAAACGACTTCCATGGGGTGTATGCAGGCCCGCATCGATCTACCCCATAACAATGACTTGCGATGACCACCAGCGAATTGGGCTCTTACTAGTTGGTGTTGCATAATGGCGTATTCCAGATCTATGCAGGCACTAGACAGTAGGTAGGATTAGTAGGCAGTAGGTAGGATTCGTAGGCAGTAGGTAGGATTAGTATGCGTTATGCAGGATTCGCGTGTATTATGCCGGACAAGTGAGAGGTGTTAGTATGTAGGAGTATCAGGTAGTATACAGTACACAGCACACAGCACACAGTACACAGTACACAGTGCACAGTATACAGTGCACAGTACATAGTAGTAGACAGTGATAATACAGAAAATAGTAATATATACGAACTATGGTGTTATATATAGACAGAAGAAAATATTGGAGGGCAGATCCGCACAGGTCAATATAGACTTTGGGTCAAGCACATTGCGAGACTTTAAGGACTTTTGACATTTGGCCTGTTTTCACACAATGGCTTGACCCCGAGCGCCATACAAGCCAACAATGTACAGTGAATAAGCGACCCCCCTCCTACCTTTCGATTGTTGTGCACAATGCTGCTTCCATTGTCTATGCAGGCAGATTCAACTGTCCACGGAGGAGTGTATGAAGTGCGAATAGGCGAGGAGGAGGAGGGGAACGATATTATTGAAATTTATGAGCCGAGGCTCAGTTGAAACGATGAGGCAGTGAAGTTTGGTTGAGCTGTTTTTATTAGCTGTTTTTGTAAGCAGGTTGCGTTTTTCTAAAGGAACTCCCGCACTATTACTAAACCTTCAAAGCCACTATTTATCGACTACTACAAGCTGGTAATATTTGTTAGTAACCACTCTTCACTCGCTGTACTCCATTCCATTCCACTCTCCACTCGCTGTACTCCATTCCATTCTACTCCATTCCATTCCACTGTACTCCACTGTACTCCACTGTACCATAAACACTACTCTACAGTACTACTATACAGTATAGTTGACCGTGGTATAGCACACTAGACTAACTACAGACCACTTTACTATAGCTTTACTATAGACCTAGTAACACTAGTAGCAGGTTTCAAAGAAGGATTTAGGAGAAGCCAAGAAATTTCTGAGCATGAACATTGTGGTGGGAATGGATACACTAAGTTGCATTTGGGTGATTATATTGATGGTCTTTTGCTAAACTATGGACTTTATTAATGTTGTTCAAATGTTGTACCAGTGGAATTGGAAGGTTTTGAACAATTCACAAGCGAAAGATTAGATGAAGCACCTTGTGATGGAACGGACCGATCTATAATTGGTAAACTACTCTTTGCTGCAAACACTATTTGTTTTGACATCAATTTGATTGTGCTGAAACTTTCCTGATACCTAAAAGGATCCGTTGAACGAACATTTGAGTGCTTCCAAGAGAAGATTTCGATACCTCAAAGGCACATCGACATTTGGTCTCATATACAAGTTTTAAACATCTGGAAATCTGGTTGCATATGGTGACGCAAGCTTTGCTTCAAAACCTGAAGAATATTGATCACTTACACTACACTGTACTCTACTCTACTGGTATAAAGTACGGTTCTAAACAATGCGTGAACCTATATACACCTGTATATCCAGAGGAGTAGTAATAATGGTACTCATACGTATGTCAAACTTCATTCTGAGCATATACTACTTCTAATAGTTTTTTGGTACTACGACATGGACGTATTGTTATTGTAAAATTGTAGTAGTGCCCAATCTACACTATACTTTTTTTCTGTAGTTTCTGTAGTTTCTGTAGTTTCTGTAGTTTCTCTCTACTTTCTCTAGTTTCTCTAGTTTCTGTAGTTTCTGTAGTTTCTCTCTACTTTCTCTAGTTTCTGTAGTTTCTGTAGTTTCTGTAGTTTCTGTAGTTTCTGTAGTTTCTGTAGTTTCTGTAGTTTCTCTAGTTTCTCTAGTTTCTCTAGTTTCTTTAGTTTCTCTAGTTTCTCTAGTTTCTTTAGTTTCTCTAGTTTCTCTAGTTTCTCTAGTTTCTGTAGTTTCTCTCTACTTTCTCAACGTTCTCTCTACTCTCTCCGCTGTACTAAACTACACTCACTGTTTCCTATTAACTACAGTACACTATACCAGTTAATACTATTGGAGAGTGTGTGGCTGAGTACGACCTGCTAACGAGAGAGGTGGATATTCAAGGTTTATCACAAGTTCACACTGGGCCTCGGTACACGAATGGGTGTACATGTATATCTATGCCACAGTATCATATGAAATGTAGCACATAATATATAATTACATAATATATAATTACATAATATATAATCACATAATACATAATACATAATACATAATACATAATACATAATACATAATACATAATACATAATACATAATACATAATCACATAATACATAATCACATAATACATAATACATAATACATAATATATAATCACATAATACATAATACATAATCACATAATACATAATCACATAATACATAATCACATAATACATAATACATAATCACATAATAAATAATACATAAATGCTGCCCATAAAAATATAAGTATTCCCAAAAGTACACTAGACGTTTGCCATACAGCGCAGCTGTTGCACTGGCAAACACAAACCCCACCCCTAGGGCCAACATATATGCACCAACAAGGTACGAAATCACCAAAAGCGGTCTATGGAACTCCTCTTCGAGACTAGAGAAACCTGCAGCCAATATAGCGGTCTGAGCTCTTCCTATGAAGGTCTGGAACCCGAAAATGAGAATACAGAAATCTTTCTGGAGCAACGGCCAGTTCAATGGGTCATTAGGGCTATTCTGTGGCTGGAAATGTAGGATAATACCCTCTTGTTCTTTCTTTAGGTTGCTGTGGTCTTGAGACTCTTCCATCATGACAATGGTGCCGGTGACCGTCCCAGCAGGCGGAAGTCGCATCCCAAGAGTCATCATCACATAATCACATAATCACATAATCACATATAACCATTTTCCTTTACTGCTTGTTTTCCAGTGAGACATTATACGTACAGGACTTTTTACAATGGCTGATCAGCATTATTTAGAACTGTATACAACTGATACTGCCAATTACTGCTAATTGAGAAAAATATTTTTTGCGTTCTACCAAACCTTCTCTGTCTAGTTCATTTCCAAAGTGACCATCAATTGTTGTATACCACTATATACTACTATCCCACATAATACCATCACTACTACCCCACATAATACCATCACTACTACCCCACATAATACCATCACTACTAGCACTATACTCTACTCTACCCTAGACTACACTACACTCCACTTATACTCCACTTATACTCCACACTATACTCCACATACTCCACACTATACTCCACATACTCCACACTATACTCCACACTATACTCCACACTATAATTTTTGTTGAAGTATATTTTAATATACAGGGATATGTAAGTTGGACCTTACAAGACCAGAATCGTATGTGACGGGGCCGCAGCACCTCTTATACTTTTTGGATGTCTAAGACCTGAACAGCCTTATTGTTCGAGGTCTGCACAACCTCATTGTTTAAAGTCTGCACAACCACATTGTTCAAAGTCTGCACAACCTTATTGTTCAAAGTCTGTACAGCGCTATTGTCTTTTAGTGGCCTGATTACAACAAATCCCCGAACTACGTTTCCTCAGCACTTGCTATTTACTCGTTGACATTACCATTATATACTGCCACTATTACCATTATATACTGCCACTATTACCATTATATACTGCCACTATTACCATTATATACTGCCACTATTACCCTTATATAATACTACCATTATATACTACCACTATATACTACTACCACCACTATATACCACCACTATATACTACCATTATATACTACCATTATATACCACCACTATATACCATTATATACTACCATTATATACCACTATATACCACTATATACCACTATATACTACCATTATATACTACCACTATATACCACCACTGTTGTGTTCTTTAATAGGTTTATGCCTACTAATACTTTGCTCGTTGTTCTCTCAAAGAGGAGCCGGAGTGGCTTATATAACCGAGCGAAACAAAGTACCGGAAAATGTCCACTGGAACAATAATAAGGATTGTTGCAGAACATTCGAAGAAGCCAACGCTGGACGAAATACCATGTTGGCTGTGACACGGAGTTTGGAAGCCATTGTTGCGATCAAACAGAGTAGGCTTCATGAATTCCCTAAAGGAAGGGCCTCTTATGGTGGATCTAACAACCACTAATAATACTACCACTATTACCCTTATATAATACTCCATAATACTACCACTATTACCCTTATATAATACTCCATAATACTACCACTATTACCCTTATATAATACTCCATAATACTACCACTATATACTATAGATAATACTACCACTATATACTACTGCATAATCCACTGTGATGTTCTTTAATACATTTATGCATACTAATACTTTGGTCGCGATTTATTAACGAATAAAAAGAAACGTGGCAGTGAAACCTCTTCACCAGAATATGGTGATGATTGTTCTGGAATCTGCAGGCCATATTTATTGATGGTCAAACACCGTGAATCCGCGTTCGTAATACCCTAATTGCCTCGGCCAGAGGACAGATAGCATCTGAATCATACAACTCCACGACGTCATGCCACATACTTCTAGTCGAATAGTTATCATTAACAGTTATCATTAAGTAACTAAGGTTAGGATAATGCAGATTGGGCGACTTCCTACTAACACTAGACGTTCAGAATACTCAACCATCGTTAGCTCATTGTTCCTGGAAGATCCTTAGAACTTAGAGACCTTTAGAAGCTTCACATATTCTTCATATCTTAGATCCACATATTCAAAGATATTTTAGATCCACATATTCAAAGATATTTTAGATCCACATATTCAAAGATATTTTAGATCCACATATTCAAATATATTTTAGATCCACATACTCAAATATATCTGAGAGCTTCAGGTCGCATAATATCTCTAATTTTTGGTATTGGATACACATACAGTTACTCACATAATTGTACAGTTTATACTCTTGCCCACCACACCTTTCCAGATAGAAATACCTCCATTGGTAGATCACTAAATATGGTTGAACTGACAACTACCACTCTATACTATTCTATTCTGCAAACGTAATTTTGGACTGTAAAATGTTGTCTTGATAGTTCTGCATCTGTACTTTTGGACTGTAAAATGTTATATTGATAGTTCTGCATCTGTACTTTTGGACTGTAAAATGTCGTGTTTTTAGTTCTGCATCTGTACTTTTGGACTGTAAAATGGTATATTGATAGTTCTGCATCTGTACTTTTGGACTGTAAAATGGTATATTGATAGTTCTGCATCTGTACTTTTGGACTGTAAAATGGTATATTGATAGTTCTGTAAACGTATACTAATACCACTTAAACATATGATATCATTAGATCCAATACGGGTCTTCCACCTCCCACACAGGTACGACCATGGTAATTTCTTGTTAGCACATGCAAAACTTTTGCTGTCAACTATTTAAGTACCCCAATTCTTTCTCCGGACATTATCACGAACATAGTGACCACAGGTATGAAACGTGCAAAAAAGAATCTAACATATGGTATGATAATAACTGTCTATATTGTTGAGAGTTGCAATATACACTCCCGGAATGTGGAACAATTATCACGTTACTTTCAAAAAGTCACGTAAGTGTTGGCGTCCAGGGATCATCTTAAACGACTTGTATTTTTACCCGTATCGAATATTTTAGTACCAAATCCTTGTATCTTCACACAGCTGCTTATAAGAATATTCTCGTCCATTCTAATAGGGTCCAGGATTTCTTCGTCTTCAGCCTCTTACCAACATTGTCTTCTCCAAAACAATGCCTAGACATTAGACGAGAGCTTAGACGAGCACTCAGAGTGGCTTTGCCTCTTTTCAACAATACTCTACTCTTCATTGTTTCTTCTGTATACAGTCACATGAACATGCAGTACACCTGCGTGTACTGATTCCTCAACTTCAACAATAATGACTGTGTATATGATCTATTTTAAAGAAGCTAATAATAGTGCTATAATGTCGTCCACAGGTCGGGTATACATGTATTCCAAAAATCAGAAAAAATTAATTACCATACCGGGGGTTTTATTCTGGGGCTTATGTTTGGGTACGCGTGCGACTTCCTAATGTACCAAGCCTGCCATTTCGACTCCATACTTTTACAAAAGCCATGGTATCACCTCTAAAACCATCTCTTGACGCCCTTTTAAAAGCCATATAAACGTAGTCCTGTACCACTTTTTTTCGGAACTTTTCTACCTTTATCTTTTAGTACTTCTATTTTCCGAACTTTTCTATTCTGTACTTCTATTTTTCTGTAGTTCTCTTTACATTATCTTTTAGTGTACTACTATTTTTTGTAGTTCTCTATACATTATCTTTTAGTGTACTACTTTTTTTCGGGAGTTCTCTATACATTATCTTTTACTGTACTACTATTTTTTGTAGTTTTCTATTCTGTACTTCTATTTTTCTGTAGTTCTTTATTCTCTATACTTCCACATTCGTTATGGTTTTACATTCTCTATACTTCCATATGTTTGTATAATAATATTTTTTGCTGTAATTCTCTGTACTTCTATATTCTTTTACTACTTTAATTTTTATACTTATGTATTTTTCTATACTTCCATAATCTCTGTACTTCTATTCTCTATACCTCTATTCTCTATACTTCTATTCTCTACACCTCTTTATTTTTCTATACCATCTTTTTCTATACTACTATGTTAGACCCAACATGGGTAAACACACTACCCATAGAGGTATCTTTCGAGGTTACGAATGCCAATGGCTCATCTATTCACCTTGCCTCGTGACATGGGGTTTCATCGCCCTTCTTCACTTCTCTGGTATTCACAAGTTAGCTATATAATCACTCAGATTCCCACTTATTGGGAATCCATCAACGAACAACATAACCCCAGTTAAGACGTATTCAAGAATAACAGTCATATTATTACTGTATTTATTATTACTCTATTTATTATTACTCTATTCATTGCTACTCTATTTATTACTACTCTATTTATTATTACTTTATTTATTACTACTCTATTTATTATTACTCTATTCCTTACAGTGTTTTTCAAAACTACTCAAACCAGTGCGCCAAAATGAACCACATAAAGAAATTTAAATCAATAAATCCAAACATTACGGTTTTTAATCTTTAATACAGACCTCACATGAACAGTTTATTTCGAATCTTTGTTGGGCTATTTTTAAGTCATAAGTACGACACGGTTTGAAGTCTTGGTTGTTTAATTTTGCTAGTGTGGTTTGAATCGTTTTGAAAAACACTATAACCATGAAAGCCACCTTCGATAGCACTCTACCTAGTGAGGGGTTTTGACCCACGTTGTTTAATTCAACAATATACTGAGCTTCTGTGGTCAAAAGAGAGGTGAAAAAATGAGCTTCTGCGGTCAAAAAAGAAGTCAAAAAAGAGGTGAAAAAATGAGCTTTTGCGGTCAAAAAAGAAGTCAAAAAAGAGGTGAAAAAATGAGCTTTTGCGGTCAAAAAAGAAGTCAAAAAAGAAGTCAAAGAACGAGCTTCTGAGATAAAAAATGTTCAACTCTAGATTAAAAAATATAGCAGTTTCTATGCGTAGTGGGAGGTGAAGAATGGCTGCGAACGGGTCGCAGTGTTGCAGACAGCAATAGAGAATAGAGAACAGTGCGCAATGGAGAAGTGCGCAATGAAGTGCGCAATGGAGAAGTGCGCAATGAAAAACACTGAGCAGTGAGCACCAGTACAATATCATCATGATAATCTCCTTCATAGAGTGAAGAACATTTCAGAGTTAAGTGCTATGGTCTTTCGAGCAGCGGAGGCATTTGCTTTGGAAACTCATGAAAGAATGGGAAAAGTACACAATGCATAAACCTGGATCCAAATACCATTATAATAGTCTATAGTGTTTGGTAGTATGTCATAGTGTTTGGTAGTATGGAGCATCTCTGTCTTGTAGTAGAGTATGTCTGTCTTGTAGTATGGTATGGCGTTTGGTGGTATGGAGTATCTCTGTCTAGTAGAGTATGTCCTCATAGCATAGTCTTCGTAGTCTCAGTGAGTATGGTAACTTACTTCTGAAAAACAAACCAAACTCTGACATCACTAAACTCACCGCCTCTAAGTTTCCTCAGTCAAGACGTTCCACCCTCAGTCTCTTCCAAGCCTCGCACTTGCGTCTGAACCACAGCATCAACGTCACACTCTGGAACAACACCAACGAAAGTGCCATCAACATCACCGTCATGATCAAGCGCTCGTTCTGCTCCCACAACCGCGGGTCCCAAAGGTGGATCTCATCTGCTTGTTTTTTGCGCAAGTAATTCAGCATAGGGTCGTGGTCTGTGTTCCAGTACGGCTCCACGTCCTTATACATGAACGAATTGCGCTCCCACTCCTCGTCTCGTGTCAGGTGGGTCACGATATCGTTGAAAAGCTGGAAAAACTCCGGGCTGGCGTCCACGGCCGCCTGCGGCACCGGGTGGAAGGTGTCTAGCTCCGAGGACGTCACGAGAATGGTATAGTGGGGAGAGGGGCTAACGCGGAGAATGCGGCGGATGGAATCGTCCACCTCCCGCAACGCAGCATCCCGGGCCTCCTTGTTGTCTTCGTGGGGGAGCGGGTCGGCATCGTAGCGGATCACACGGGTCCGCGTGTCTATATACTGGTCCACGTCGCCAAACGACCTTAAGGCCTCGGCCTTACATGTCCGCACGATGTATGTCTCCAAGAAATCCATATCCAAAACACCCTCCATCCACGGAAGGGCCACCAACGAAGAGGCCATGTGGATGTAGTGGCGGAGATGCGGCCACGTGAGCTTCTTGCGCTCCACCATATCGCCTGCTTTGAGCCCCGGAACGTTGACTAAGAGGTACAAATCAGATGAGCAAGCCGTGACGAGTTTCTTGGCCATATTGGTGACCGAAGCGGGGTCGTGTTTGGCCAATGGCGGGCCCAAGAGCTCATCCTGGAGCCCAGTGACTAGACGGTGCGAAGCCAAGAGGAACGGAGCCACTTGCGAAGCCACCGCCACGCCCATATAAAGGAATATTTCGAATCTCATGAAGAGTGTTATGTGGATGTATTTGGAGTGAGTGGGCTAGACCCCGAGCAGGTGTGGTGTATAGGGTGTAGTTTATGAAGTGTGGTGCAGTCTGAGTTAGAGAGAGAAGATGGATGGAACGCGGGGGGCTGTGTGCAGGACGCGGCCATGTAGAGAAGATAACGCCAGATGCGCAACGACGGTTGCGGTACCAGGAGGATCTGTGATTAACCAGGGAGTGATATCCAGTGGGTGACTCATACTATAAGACATTGACCTCATAGTCTCATCAAGATATGTAACATTTCAGGAGAAGTCTTGACTTCAGGAGGAGGAGGAGCGTTGATTTCAAGAGGAGAAGAAGAGTTGACTTCAGGAGAAGAAGAGTTGACTTCAGGAGAAGAAGAATTGTCAGTGCTCATTGAAGTATTATCAATACGAGATCTTTTGGTGGGTCTAGTTCTTGGAGGCATCTTGGTATCTCTCCGGGCAGCTGATATTCAATTATCGATACCTAACAATAAATGGGGGCGAAGTCCCCTTTATATATTTGGAGATTCTTCCTTCATTACGGCATTCATTACCACAATTTATTGCCGCAGGAAAGAAGATGGCTGGCTAACCAGCAAGCCGTGGGTATCAGAGTGCGCTCTTTTCATTGCTGGTTTTCAACAGGCCATAAGTAAGTCAAGAGTCAGTTGTTGATAGTAGGCTTGGATTCAGTATGAGGAACGAGGCATAAATTATACAACTGTAGAGTGCACTGACTCTACGGTGACTGTTAGATGCACCATGGCTAGTGCTATATTTATTGGGGTGTGGAGCGTAGTTTTCTAATGCAATGGCCATTCTTAGAGTCACAAAACATGAAGCAGGCTATTCCACAATCGAGTAGTATAAACGGCAATATACAGTCCACCAGGCACTTGGTATATTTGTATACTACTGTAATTATAGGATTAAGTTTAGAATAGTACATAGTATAGTCTAGAGTAGAGCATAGTATAGTACAGTAGAGGAATACTATGATTAAGTATTAATTAGTGTATTACAGAGTAGCGTACAATTTATACTCTACTACATAGTCTGTGCTACTTCTACTACTACAACTTCTAAATCTCAAAATCTAATAATGCTTAGGTATATTGACGTAAGGAGGGTGATATACACCATAGACAATAAATCATACACAATACAGAATACAGAATACAGAATACACCACACAATACAGAATACAGAATACAATACAGAATACAGAATACACAATAAATCATACACAATACAGAATACACCACACCATACACCATACGTTGTTTTTAAAACAATATGCTAAAAGCAAACAGTACTCAGATACACCTAGAGTAGTTTGATTCATAAGAGTAGTATATATTTGAGAGCAGACGAAGCGTACATTCAACAGTACTCAAAGTGGAGAGGAGATATAACATATTGGAAGATAAAAACCGAGAAAAAAAAGTAACAAACCGAGAAAAAAAAGTAGCAAACCAAGAAAAAAAGTAACAAACCAAGAAACTGAAGTAACAAACCAAGAAACTGAAGTAACAAACCAAGAAACTGAAGCAACAAACCAAGAAAAAAAGTAACAAACCGAGAAAAAAAGTAACAAACCAAGAAACTGAAGTAACAAACCAAGAAACTGAAGTAACAAATCAAGAAAAAAAGTAACAAACCAAGAAAAAAAGTAACAAACCAAGAAACTGAAGTAACAAACCAAGAAAAAAGTAACAAACCAAGAAAAAAGTAACAAACCAAGAAAAAAAGTAACAAACCGAGTTGATGTCGGTGAATAAAGAACTAACATCAGCTATAAACAGGAATGAAGCAGGGAGAAATATCTTACTAGAAACGTCGTAAAGTCAGGGAGTTTGAGTCTGGAGTCGGTAAGTGAGTCTGTGAAACTAACATGTATAGATGCAGTCTCTAATGATAATTTACTGAAAATAGTCACTGAAATATATGTTACAAAAAAAGAACAATACAATACAATAAATATATAGATCAGTTCAACAACATAAATACAGACGCCTGCAGTCGTGGCTTCTCTGATTTTCAACCCATGTTTTAGTATATATTGATATACAGGCATATGTAAGTTGTACCTTACAAAACCAAAGAGCAAGATACGTTGAATTGGGTGAAGACGTTGCACCCATACTTTGACCTGCACATAAAGACTTCTTAGTCTACATACAACGAATCTACGAAGTACCTTGATTCCGTACATGTTGACATATTCACTTAGTGTATCTAAGCTATTTCACTATTACTGTAGTACTGGATCACTATAATACTCACTATAATACTCACTATAATACTCACTATAATACTTGTTGAACAGAAAATGGTGTGGTGCAGCGAACTGCACGAGATGTAAATTGCAGAAAGTGGAAATGGGACAGAGGAACAGCTCCCTCGGTTCTAGATTGTAGACAAAATAATCAAGGAAATGGGCAGTAAGGCTCTGAATGTGCATTGGGGAGAGTGAGTAGCCCTAAGTCTATGGTCCAGTGTCAAATATCCACGGTAAATTGTATATAGATTAATACCACAGATACTAATACAGCCAATAATAACAATGAACACTGCTACTATTGACTACTACCAAAACTGGCCACTACTACTATTATTGGTGTTACAGTACTAGCTGTTATTGAGTATTGGCTACCAATTCACTATTTTATATCTATTTATCTATACTATTTTATCTATACTTTTTTATACTCTATTTTATACTCCTTTTTTATTTATACTATTTTATACTATACTATCTAACTACTTAAATTACTAGCTAGAAATTACAATTAACTATAAACTACCACTAACTATAAATTACCACTAATTATATATACTAAGCACTGAAACTACCACTTCTGCAATTACATTAATCGAATACTTATTTCTTGGTTGTGGCCTTGCTGCTCAGTAACAAGCGGCCGAAGGTTTAGTGCGGACTTGAACGTTTCACCTTTATCCTACCACTATTATTGGAGTTATATAACTAGCTATATTGAGTACTGGCTACCAATTAAGACTACTAATTCTGACTATTAATTCTGACTATTAATTAAGACTATTAATTCTGACTATTAATTCTGACTATTAATTAAGACTATTAATTCAGACTATTAATTCAGACTACTAATTCAAACTACTAATTCCGACTACTAATTCCGACTACTAATTCTGTCAACGAGTACCTAACATGTACGGAGGAAAGGTACTTGGTGGATATATTGTAATCAGGACACTGAAAGACAATATGGCTACACGGACCTTGAACAAAAAGCCTGTACAGACCTTAAAAATACGACTGTACAGACCTTAAAAATACGACTGTACAGACCTTAAAAATAAAACTGTACAGCCCTGAAAATAAAACTGTACAGCCCTGAAAATAAAACTGTACAGACCTTAAAAATAAAACTGTACAGACCTTAGACAAACAAAAGTATAAGAGGTGCTGTGGCCCCGTCACATAGGACTTTGGTCTTGTAAATTACAACTTATATAACCCTGTATATTGATATATACTAAAACAAAAAATTCAAAAATTCACACTACTAATTCAGAATACTTCAGACTATTAATTCCGACAATTACTCCAGAATATTAATCCAGAATATCATTCCTGTCAACGGTACCTAGCGTACGGATTTACGAGAATCTTAACGTTTAGACTAAATAAAACAATTGAAAAAAGGTAATGTTGAACTTTAGAAAGCCCTTTATAAATTAGTAAAATCGATTCCCTCGCGATTCATAATTGCGGGGAATTAAACGAACATCTAAGGAATATAATCAAAGAATTTTAGAAGATTAAAAATTAAAAAATCTAAATTAATTAAATGAAAAATAGGTGAAAAAAATAAATATATCATAGTTATAATGATAATGAATTTCGTTTTCAATTAAAACAAAAGTCGAATTTTGAATTATTCAATGATATAAAAAAGCAAACTATATCGTGGATATGTTATATGCAGACAAGTGATATACGTACATGTCGAGATGAATGGGACCATGGTTATAGGGCTACAGCCTTGAAGACCAAAATAGTAGGAGACGAGCAGAGGCTCCGTCTGAGCACCTTGGTTTTGTAAGATACAATTTACTTATTCCTGTATATTAAAAATACTCCACTATATCTACTATATCTACTATATCTACTACACCTACTTTATCTACTACACCTACTTTATCTACTACATCTACTACATCTACTACATCTACTACATCTACTACACCTACTACATACTATAATTTATACTTATGAACACTGATCCAGGGTAGTATGCAAGAGGTGGCCGGAACTGCGGGCCGCGGCCGGAATTGCCCAGGTACTGGACCTCCAACCATCCGCCACGAATTCTTTTTTCCACCGAACAAATATGCATTGTGACGTCCGGAATTCCAGGACTCTAATAAACCCACTCTTCTTTTAGTGCGATGAAAAAAATGGCCGTTTGCGTTGGGCCTTTTTCTGCTGATGTTGTCTGGTGCACGGGTGTGGTTTGCACTCATTCAGTCTCAATTCCGAGGTCCCCACGCTCCATAAACACTCTGCTGCCGGTATGGTTCCTCTGGCTTACTTCCAAGACGTTCTTTTACCGTTTACCTACTAAGTGATTACTACCATCCTGACCTGCATTTCTGACTATTCTTTTTCTGCACCTACACATGTCTATTTGAAAGAAATGTCTATTTGAAGAAAATGTCTATTTGAAGGAAATGTATATTTGAAGAAAATGTATATTTGAAGGAAATGTATATTTGAAGGAAATGTCTATTTTTATGAGGGAAATAGTAATTTCGTAACTATTGTATATCAGAATATACTCCTACACTCTCTATTCCATAGTATACTGTATGTAAACGGTTTGGTCACTTTTCAATAATATGACCATAGATCCAGAGTCATAGTGCTGAGTCATAGTACCTCGGTATAAACCCAGAGTGTACCTCCAGAGTATAGATCCAGTAGCTGGTACGGTGGGAATGGGCCTACTACTCCTACTACTCCTACACTATAGCCGTGGGTCACATACTACTAACCGTATCAGTCCACCGGTGGAAATCAACAATTATCAGTAATTTACTATACTCTATGATCATAGTAGATAATGGAAAAGTACATAGATCCTTTTTTTGGCGAGTTCTGGGGTCTCGATATTCATCTTTTGGACTGAGTGGTCTAGTACAGTGCAATAGAGTGTGTATAGTCTAGTAGATTCTAGGGTCAAGGATCATCACTCTACTAATTTCAAGGGTCTATACGTCTAGATTTCATGGTATAACACCGTTCAAAACATACAACTGTATATTGTCTATTTTCTAATGATCCATTACCACTACACGTGATCACATGGCACATATCATACTACTAAGACTATCATGATATACACTCCACTGTATACAGTATTCGACTATTACTAAACTACTCCACTACATAAACCACACTACATACAGTATTAGTAGTAGTAGTAGTAGTAGTAGTAGTAGTAGTAGTAGTAGTAGTAGTAGTAGTAGTAGTACTAAGTCATAAGTCAATATGGAGTGTGATATTCTAGCAGTAACCTGGTTGTGCTAAACCAATATTCACTAAATCTAATATGTGAGTTGAATGTGGACACAATGTTTGAGTCTAATTTGGAGTTCCCATCTTAAGTAGTGTACTGTGACCATGAATACGGCCTAAAATGAACAACTAAGGACACCGAAAACCAGACACTAACAAAGGTCTAAACTACTAGTACTCTACAATTGAGCCACTAATTTTCCACTTCCAACCTGATGTTCCCACCAACTGATGTTCCACTATTTACTAGTGATTTGGGATCCCTACGGGTACTCCAATACACTACAACTCTAATAGTACTCTACTACTGCTATACTGGAGCACTATACTGCACTATGTTACACTGTGTTAAATACATATACTACACTACTCTTTACTATTGAATTCTTCCACTCACACTTTTCCCCACTATACTGGACTATCCTAAATACTATCATAGCACTTAAATCCTCTACTATACTCACTAGTTGATTTTACATCACCATTATTACTACTACTACTATACTGCAAATCTACTCTTAAGTAGTAGTCAGTAGTCAGTAGTCAATAGTCAGTAATCAATAGTCAGTAATCAGTAGTCAGTAGTCAGTAGTCAGTAATCAGTAGTCACTAGTCAGTAGTCAGTAATCAGTAGTCACTATTCACTAGTCACTAGTCACTAGTCACTAGTCAATAGTCAGTAATAATAATACTAATAATAATAGACTATTACTAAACTACACTACATAAACTACACTATACACTGTGATAAAAAACTGTGGACTGATCACTGTAGATTCGTCGTCTCCCATGAAACGCCGTATGTTCGATCACCGGCTCTCATCTTCTACTGGTCCCAATCTCAGGTCTTCTACTGGTCACAATCTCAGGTCTTCTTCTGGCCATAATCTCTCTTCTTCTACTGGCCCCAATCTCTCTTCTTCGGCTCGGAACCTCTCGCTGGACTCCTCGCAGCCTCAGTCTGACGCGTATGCCTCCAATGCGCCGGTCCGTGTTATCTGGGGAACCAACGTGTCTATCCAGGAATGTACAAATGCGTTCCGGGACTTTTTGATGCTGTTCAAGATGAAGTACCGCAAAATTGCCGACATCCAGCCCGTGGACCCGGAGGACCTGCAGCTCTACTACGTGGACCAGTTGAACCTCATGAAGGACTTGGGCACCACCAACCTCAACTTGGACGCTGCCAATCTTTTAGCCTACGGTGGAACCCGCAAGGTGTACTACCAACTTATCAATTACCCACAGGAGGTGATTCCTATCATGGATCAAACCGTCAAGGACTGCTTGGTGTTGTTGTTCTCGGACTCGCTGGCCGTTCCTGCATCCATAGACGATATTGAAACGAACATCTACACCATCAGACCCTACAACATCAATGCCATCAAGAAGGGCATGCTGGAGTCAACACTTACCACTGGTGTAGACAACAGACATTTTATACTAGTGGTGTGGACAACAGACATTTTATACTAGTGGTGTGGACAACAGACATTTTATACTAGTGGTTACAACACCTTGTACAACACCTTGGTGGACGCATATGCAGATTATCTGAAGCCAATTTTTTCTCAGAGTATATCCCTTTTCATACATTCGCTCCTACTCTTTACTAACTTTAGGTATGGCTGCAATACTATTCGGCCCAGGGAATTCGATGAAGTGAGATCCATTTATTCAAGTGACATGCTACATGTTTTTAGCGGTGGGTTGATCTATGAATTCTCCGAGGACCCCAACCAGTACGGGCTTGTGAAAATACTTGCTGATGGAAATGTCCAATTAAATCCCGACTTCCACAATGCTCGCAAAAACTCTTGCTGGTACAAGAAGTATTTGAGATCCCCATCTTATATCACGGAGCCAAGCCTGACGAACCCAATAAGCAGCTTAAATGTAGATTCAGAATATACATATCAAGAATCCTAATGTCAAGTCACTGGTACAATAGTTTCAGCTCAATATTGTGTAGTGTATATAGAGGTCGAAATCTATCGTTAGTGTATAAACAGTATTATGTATCAATAATAATCTGCCTCTTTCTACGTCCTCCTCTTTCAGCGCCATATCGAATCTCCTTGTTGACCTTGTCCAAAACAGACTTGATCAATTGCTCCTGCTCCAAATGCCTCTGTTGGTGTTCGTACCTGACCCAGGAGTCCAAGGGGGATCTGGCCTCGTGGGCAACGGCAAGCTTTTGCTTCAACTCGAAGTTGTCAGCCTCCAACTTGCCTGTCTCTCTGGCAACCCCGAACAATTATCCATTCGTTATCAGGGTGGTTCACGCGAGAGTCAAGTGATCAAAGTAGGAAACACTACTATTTTTTGGGAGTGGAAGAGTCGTTTATGAGATTCAAATTTAGGGGTTGGAAATGTGATAACGCAAAGCTCAGTGTACCTATTTTAGTCTAGTTTAGACCTTATTTTAGTCTAGTTTAGACCGTATTTTAGTTTAGTTTAGACCTTATTTTTGTCTAGTTTAGACCTTATTTTAGTCTAGTTTAGACCGTATTTTAGTTTAGTTTAGACCTTATTTTTGTCTAGTTTAGACCTTATTTTAGTCTAGTTTAGACCGTATTTTAGTTTAGTTTAGACCTTATTTTTGTCTAGTTTAGACCGTATTTTAGTCTAGTTTAGACCTTATTTTACTCTAGTTTAGTACTTATTTTACTCTAGTTTAGACCTTATTTTACTCTAGTTTAGACCTTATTTTACTCTAGTTTAGTACTTATTTTACTCTAGTTTAGACCGTATTTTACTCTAGTTTAGACCGTATTTTACTCTAGTTTAGTACTTATTTTACTCTAGTTTAGACCGTATTTTACTCTAGTTTAGACCGTATTTTAGTCTAGTTTAGACCTTATTTTACTCTAATTTAGACCTTATTTTACTCTAAATTTGACCGTATTTTACTCTAGTTTAGTACTTATTTTACTCTAAATTAGACCGTATTTTAGTCTAGTTTAGACCTTAGTTTACTCTAAATAAGACCGTATTTTAGTCTAGTTTAGTACTTATTTTACTCTAGTTTAGACCTTATTTTACTCTAGTTTAGACCTTATTTTACTCTAGTTTAGACCTTATTTTACTCTAGTTTAGACCTTATTTTACTCTAAATAAGACCGTATTTTACTCTAGTTTAGCTGAGTTTCGGAGTATTTAAATACGAAGCTGGTCTCAAAAGTAGTGTCTTGGCCAAAGTAGGTTTGAATGTATACACTTCAAGAAGTGCATGAAATTATGATCCAGAAACGGCCTACTAAGAAAGTGGTTTGAGGAGCCTTGTCGAACCAGAACTTGATTTAGTTGCTTAGGTGACTATTACACTTACATGAGTGTATGAATCAATGGTTAGTAAATAGAGAAGTATATATTATTGATATTTACTATACATTTTACTATACAAATATACACATATTTACTATACATTTTACTATACAAATATACACATATTTACTATACATATTTACTATACACTACNTTTACTATACAAATATACACATATTTACTATACATTTTACTATACAAATATACACATATTTACTATACATATTTACTATACACTACACTACAGGGTCCAAATACCAGTGCCCATAACCAGTATTGAGTATTAATCACCAATCATACTGTAGCTTATGAATGACCCCCACCGGGCTTCTAACCGTTTACTCCAAGGACAGGGCTCACATCCATCTTCATATCCTATAGGCAAAAGTCCTGACCACCTCTTTATACTTCAAGGTGTGAGAGTCCTTCTGTACAGCTACATTATGGTTAAAACGAAACAGTATATTTTTTTGGGTTTTTTCTAGAGCAGCAAAGCAGCAAAGCAACAAAGCAACAAAGCAGCAAAGCAGCAAAGCATGCTAAATTAATCAAAATCAATCAAAGGAGAACGAACCACATCTCACTGCCTTCTCCGCCTGTTTAATATCAGGCTCAACTGAGTCTTCATCGACTCTTCCCACATCTCACCGCTTTCTGCGCTTGTCTCTTCCACGCTGAGGAAAAGGGTCCTTTCTTTTCCTGGGTCCAGCCAAGTCATCGTCTGCAAGC
>NLAL01000083.1:0-70429 GCA_002374735.1 Metschnikowia sp. 13-106.1
AGGGGAAGTGTTTGCTTCAGGAACAGGAGACGGAGAGTTATCAGTACTCAGTGAAGTATTATCAATACGAGATCTTTTGGTGGGTGTTGACGCCAGATTTGACTCTGTTGATTCCAGATTTGACTCTGTTGATTCCAAATTTGACTCTGTTGATTCCAGATTAGACTCTGTTGATTCCAAATTTGACTGTTGATTCCAAATTTGACTCTGTTGATTCTAGATTAGACTCTGTTGATTCCAAATTTGACTGTTGATTCCAAATTTGACTCTGTTGATTCCAGATTAGACTCTGTTGATTCCAAATTTGTCTGTTGATTCCAGATTCAACGCACAAAAACATTTCTTTAAACCGTTATCGACGTCGCTTTTTTTAGTTTGATCTTTTTAGAACGCGATTATAGACGGAGATGTCAAAAGTCACTTTCATTTCTTCTCTAAATACTTCGGTATTCACTCTGGGAGTTTTTCACGTCTCTAAGAAGTTTTCTCCCAAACAAATTTATAGACTTGTAGCCTACGAATAAAAATAAAGATATATACTAGAGAGTGTTTTTCAAAACTTCAAGCCAGCGTGCCAAAAGGTTCAAACCACATTAGGAAATTAAACAAACCAATAATCCAAAAAGTTACTGTTTTCTTTATTTAATACAGACTTCTCATGCACAGTTTATTTCGAAACTTTGATTTTGAACAATCTTAAAGTCATCAGTACGAACCGGTTTGACTTATTGGTTGTTTGGTTTTGCAAGTGTAGTTTGAATGGGTTTGCTGTGCTGGTTTGAAACATTTCGAAAAACACTGTACTGTATATTATACTAAATGCTAGTACTGCTATGACTATACTATAGTGTTGAACACCATATTCGCATGATAAAACAAGGCTGACGAGCGACATAAACAGGGTGCAGGTGTCAATCAAGGTTCATTTCGTCAATGGTCCAAGTGCCTGTCCAAAATAGTATGGTCGAGAGCAAATAGAGGTGAGTCTATGGTTACAAGGATCCACCTGATGCACTCGAAATACTGTTTTACTTGGTCGTATGGGCTACGGGTATTATGGTGGCCAGGTAGCAGGGCTCGCATCATGCCATGGCTCATAGTTCCTAGGCTCATAGTAACGTCTGTTCCATAGCTCAGTCACATCAGTTCCATAGTTCACAGTAACATCAGTTCCATAGCTCATAGTAACATCTGTTCCATAGTTCATAGTAACATCAGTTCCATAGCTCATAGTAACATCAGTTCCATAGCTCATAGTAACATCAGTTCCATAGCTCAGTCACATCAGTTCCATAGCTCAGTCACATCAGTTCCATAGCTCATAGTAACATCAGTTCCATAGCTCAGTCACATCAGTTCCATAGCTCATAGTAACATCAGTTCCATAGCTCATAGTTACTATAGAGTAGCTATAGTAGTGTATTCGATATTATGGACGATAGTAGAGCGGCTACTTGGCAGCCAACAACTGAGTGAACTCCTGGATGTCGATCTCGCCGTCGTTGTTGGTGTCGGCCTCCTTGATCATCTGGTCCACGTCGGCATCCGACAACTTCTCGCCAATGGAAGTTAGCACGTGTCTCAACTCGGCGGCGCTGATCTTGCCGTCGCCGTTCCGGTCAAACACCTTGAAGGCCTCAGCAATCTCGGCCTCGGAATCCGTGTCCTTCATTTTTCTGGCCATCATGGTCAAGAACTCGGGGAAGTCGACGGACCCGTCGCTGTTCATGTCCACCTCGTTGATCATGTCGGACAATTCACTCTCGGATGGGTTCTGGCCCAACGATCTCATCACCGTGCCCAACTCCTTGGTGGTGATTTTTCCATCACTGTCTTTGTCGAATAAAGAGAAGGCCTCTTTAAATTCTGCAATCTGCTCCTCGGATAGTTTTTCTGCCTTGGCCATGTTAGTAAGAGATAAAGATGGAGAAATGAACAAAAACAAGAGAGGTGTTCCAGATGTTAATTTAATATCGCCGTCGATAACAATCCAACTAAAAGCACGAAAACCTGATCAAACGATTCAACTGTTCAAATGACAAACGATTCAATTGTTCAAATGACAAACGATTCAAATGCCAATATAAATTGTTCAAACGATCAAACAATCAAATAGTCAAGCGGTTGGAGGGAATCGACGTGCAAGATATAGAAAGTAGCACGTCGTGAAAGAAGCAAGAAATGGAGCCACATGCACTCCAGCAAGCCACCTAGACCAAGCCCGTTGTTTCAAGCCCAAGCTCCATGCAGTTCAAGCAGTGTAGTGAGGTCCGGCACCCAGGCAGCTCGCTACAGGATCATTGTTTGAAACAAGGCGATCTTGTGGTTATCCTCGGCTTTAAGGAGGGCCTGCTTGTTTCGAGACGCTCTTGACGGTTTGGATGCCGAGCCGAGGCCCCCATGTCCTTGCATTATTCCAAATTTTGGGTTTACTTTTCACGCTTCAGAAAACACGTTTCAAGTACGTTCCACGTTTCAGAGAACACGTTTCAGAAAACATTTTTAAAGTACATTCCACGTTTCAAACAAGTTCCACGTTTCAGATCCGCTTGTTCCGCCTGCTTTCGGGCTCCTCCTTTGTTGTTTTGCTCATTAAACTATTGGTCACGGGACATGGGCAGATCCACTGACACAGGAGACAATCAGGGGGGAATAAGCCAGGGTCTGGACCCATGCTCGCTTACCGGTGCCCTTTCCTTTATACGGGCTCCTGCATACAGCCGATGGTTCCTCCCACCGCTTTCCGCCCCCAAAATACGTACCATTTCAATGTGGGAAAGTTTAGAGAGGAGCAAAGGAGACTGGGCGAATATATCTTGTATCCCCCCGTTCTATGCAGGTGTGCGCGCTCGTCTAGACCTCTCCCGCGCTATTCTTAGCAACCACGGCCCTCACTCAGTACACTGTTAAACTGCTATACTAAACTGCTATACTAAAATGCTATACTAAACTGCTACACTAAACTGCTATACTAAACTGCTATACTAAACTGCTATACTAAATTGCTATTCTAAATAGACTAAAATGCTATACTATGATGTACTATAAAACCTAATGTCCAGATTTACACTTCTTCTGTATACTACCATAATTACTACTTATACAGTCACTACTAAATTGTGCTCTACTACCGTACTACAAAGTTGCTGTATACAAGTCTGTATTTTCCTAGTCTATACTATAATAATTATCCTGCACAGTACTACTCTACTTTACTACCACTGAACTATAATGTATTATAGTCTATTATGTTACTATTCTACAATGCGGGTATAAGTCTATAGTTGTCTAGTCTACACTACTGTAATGGAGCATAGTAAACATATTGTACGTATTGTACTACACTAGTACTACTACACTTGATTGTAGACTAATGTAGTAGACTATACTGTACTATAATATACTGCATAATGTTGTAGTATATTGTGTTGAACAAGCGAGAAGTCCTGACCCGTGAATGCGGGACGGTGGTACCTGCAGTATAGCGGAATTGGATGAAGGGACAAGTCTTGTAGATTACTCAACACCATTTGTACCTTTATAAGTAGGTACATCCTTTCAATAACCATGGAGTACAGCTCAGTGTATACTGTTCATGATGCATAAAGTTCATAGTCTCATCAAGGTCATAGACTCATCAAGGTCATAATCTCATCAAGGTCAGTCTCATCAAGGTCAGTCTCATCAAGGTCAGTCTCATCAAGGTCATAATCTCATCAAGGTCATAATCTCATCAAGGTATGTAACTACTCGAGGAGTTACATGAGCAGTTTCAGGTCTGGCAGTTTCAGGTCTGGCAGTTTCAGGTCTGGCAGTTTCAGGTCTGGAGTACACAACATCTTGGTATCTTCCTCACAGACAATATTCTGATTTTTGACTAACACTGGAAAATTCAAACAGGATATGGACGAATTCCATCTTATACAAACTTCTCTAGCTTTGCTAACCTCTCAACAAAAATGATGTGAGACTAGGACCTTCCTAATATATAGAAAAGGTCAGTATAGCATCGACATGCAAGTATAGCACACTCTAGGTTTTTCATGAGTGTGTGGTTTCCTTTTCTGAAATGATCATTTGCTCACTGTCAACACGGAATTGGATGAAGGGACAAGTCTCTTAAGGGTCCGATGTATATGTGCAGACGGATATGCAACCCTGGTCTTGGTGTCAGGAGTCATAGGGTTTCTCTTCAGACAAGGCATTCACAAGTCCGGTACAGGAGAACGGAGTTGATGGTGATGTGGTATATAACGAGGGGATCTCGTTCATGGTAGAGGGAAACAGACCACAACACAGAGATTCTAGTTGATATACGTCTCCCAAGTAAAGAAGACCAAGAAACAATCAGCATTGCTGTACCAGAAAATGCACCAGCGGGGAGACAAAGTAGATATCAAGGATCAGCCATAGGTAAGAGAAGTGAAACTCCATCCCAATGAAGATAAGGGCTAACGCTGAAACGACATGGCGGTTCAGATTGACTGGTGCAGTTTCAGATTGACTGGTGCAGGTTCAGATTGACTGGTGCAGTTTCAGATTGACTGGTGCAGTTTCAGATTGACTGGTGCAGTTTCAGATTGACTGGTGCAGTTTCAGTTTAGTTAGTGCAGTTTCAGATTGGCGGGTGTTAATGGAGATTTCAAGTCGCGTCGTGATATTCGAGATCCATTCCGCACGTGCGTTGCGTTCTACACACTCCCATATCCACCGTCTACCGTGTAACTACTGATTTATATATGGGGAATTAGTGCAGCTTTAAGAGCAATGTTAGGAAACAATTTTATAAGGAGACTGAGATGCAAGGTATCCCGGACGGGCAACACTTGCGTATCACGTGCTCGTGTTTCATGTATATGCAGGGCTGCATACATCCAGTGTATATAAGAGTGAGGTTTTCCTCCCTTAGATCAATTAAGGAGTTCCTCGACTATTCCAGGTTCAATACATGCCATGATAAACTTTAGGACGTAAGGAAGACGTTCAATATACAGACTAACAGGTCACACACTGTTGAGTTCTTACAAGCCATAGAGTCAGAATTGAAGAATGTCGATAAGCAGCAGTTTTCCTTGGGTCACGGCGCAAACTACACCGGGTCATTCGATACTCATGCTCTGGCCCACCGGCCATTATATACCAGAATTGTTAACCCATACGAAGAAACATGATAAGCGTTCCAGTCTATGCAAGTCTTTATGGAAACTCTGAACACTAAGTACTCGTTGACATGTACACTTTATTTTCAGCGAGTGAGCTTAAAACACAAACTCCATTATTAAGATAATTAACAAGTGTTTTTAAGGTTTCCGAATCAGATCTACCTTCAGTTATGTCCACTAATCCATATTCATTTATCTTTTTCCACAAAGAAATGCCTAGCTATATAAAGAGCTAATTCGTGTCGTTATTTGCTACAACGCTTGATATCAAAACACACATGAACGTGACATTGTTAGGAAAAATTCCACGAGCACTAGAATTGAGTATCTAGTGTCGGTGGATTCTACTAACGAGGCTGAACCTAAGCTAAGCTTCAAACCATACTACTAATGAGTATGATGGTGGGAAGCCCTCATGAGTATGAGAATGTGTGAATTCTCTCATTAGTATGATGGTGGGAAGCCCTGATGAGTATGAGAAGTTGTGAAGGTTAGTATTCAAGGAGACCTGAATACTGGGCGCTAGGCTCCATGCACATGAACGCATGTCATATGCCCGTACCAGGGAGAACTCCTGATAAGGACTTCTCCGGGTCAATGCGTAACATTGCAAAGTTTCAAAACCTGTGGCCGGCTGTTTCAAGAAATCCCTCAAGGGTTACCCGAAGCTGCAAGGAAGTATATAGAACTAGCAGGTTCGCCCGATAAGATGAATCCTCAGGGATCTCTCTAAAGCATATTATAGTATTCGAATATACAATTGATGTAACTCTGTTTTTTAAATCCCAATGTCATGCACGGGTTCTAACAGATATAACATATAACATCACCATGTCTAAATATGCTTACAATTGAGATTATGATAGCTTTATTAAATATTACAAAGTCGAATCACACGATCATTTCATGGACTTTTTGTATGCAGAGGTATAGCACACTGTTGGAATAGTCATATTGTTTTATCACAGCTCAGGTCCCGTTTTAGGTAGTTTGGTATGTAAGTCTAATATTCTCGTCATCCATAGCAGAACAGTTCTGGAAACACAGGAAGACCAACGAATGGACCATTTTGGAAATCCCAATACACGGCCAAGAAAATATTAAACTCCAAACGGCGGCTCTTGCCATTTTCAACATTGCAGTATACGTTAGGGAAGTGGAAATAGGTATCCAGGCCTAATACGTATTATTGCATAGTGGACCTCACATGCGCTTTGCAATTACCAAGATAATTGACAAATGGTTTAAGCCTTCACATGATAAAACTGGCTTTTTACTATAGCCAGACGCATAAACGCCATGCACAAGGTAAGAAGAATAGAAGAGTCCAAGTCACGAGGCAAGGTGAATGGATGAGTCATTGGCATTCGTAGACTCGAGATAGACCTCTATGGGTAATGTGTCTACCCATGGTAGGTCTAACACTATAGCACAGTACTGATAGGAGACTGATAGATCCAAGATGGGAGGAATACTCATAGGAAATTAGCTCAAGTACCCAGCTAATTAGCTAGCTGTGTTTCCAAATCAGCACTATTGGGCTGATCTATTCGGCAGGTTTTACCCGATCCATGCCACTTAAACGACAGCCACTCAAACAATATGCCATTTAAACGACAGCCACTTGAACGATATGCCCAATTAAATGGGCTTGCGGGTTCTGTATCCAACCGGATCGTGTTTATAAGGGTAAGGGGAAATGGCGACGGCTTCACGGGTTCATTGCCTTTTCTGATTGCTCTCCTGCAGAATATTTAGACATAGCCGATTCGTCTTTACTCCCCAACAGAGTAACCATTAGGCATAAATGTAACAAAGAATCTGACACAAATAAAGGGAATACCGAGAACACTAGATTTGTGAGAAAATAGATGGTAAACACATGGCAAATCACGTGGGTAATTCCCTTTGAATTGAATATTTCGATATATTCATATACCATAAAACTCATGGATCACCATATCTGTAGCGCATGGATGACCTGTGGTCTTTCTTAATTCCGGTTAGACAAGGAATTGGTCGCGCCAACGACCTTACCCCTCTAGTTTATCCATCACCAGCATCACCATCACAGTCGTATTAGGCAGCTGCTAGTAAAAGTAGACCATTCAAATAACACGTGCAATGCAGCAGCTTTAGAACAATAGCTTTAGACGACATCTAAAATCGCGTGTTATTCTCAATGCTGCCACGCAACAACAGAACTATGGCCATTGTTAATGTGAATAGAGGTTTCTGCAGACCCGTCTCGAGGCACCAACACCAGCCAATGAAACAAAGTCGTAGATTGGAGAAGATTCGTGACTTATCCAATCTAATCTATTTGACCAGTGGAAGTGCGCTGGTGTACGCCTGCTTGGAACTGTGTAATTGGGACAGCCATTTAGAAGAATCTCTCTCAATCCACAGAAAGGTGAACAATAATCATTCTGGACCAGGGTACTCTTCAAGAACAAGTAATTCTGACTGTAATAATTCAAAGGAATTCTGGACTGAAGATAGAATGAAGTAATATCTCAGCATCTGAGTAATAGTCAGACTTGAACCTGGACAAGTACTAGACTTCAGTATACTCTATTGAGTGATGAACTAGCATTGGATTTTTTTGAAGTAAAACTCTTTTCGAACTGTTGCAATAACCAAATATCACTCCGTGTTTCATGTGTTCTGGAACTGGTATATTTGATTGGCTTTTGTAATTCACAAGAATTAGAATGGCCAGGTTGTGATACCAAAGTTGATGCCATGATTATTCTCAGCGTTATTTGAATTCTTGTGGCCCGCTATGATCAAAGATTCATTGATCCCTTCTCTTATGTAATTATGACATTTAGTTCAATGGGGGTCAGTTGTAGTAAATGTGTTTAGCTTTTTTGACACAGGTAGCCTTGGACAAATACTCTGGGCTCGTTTTGGAAAGCCTCCTGACCAGGTGAAAAGACTATCTAGCTGACCTTCTGAGGTAAGGTCTGAGTTTGCTTTTGACACCTTTTCTCCAACGCATTCATCGGATCAAGGATTGAGACAGATAAGGCTAGGCCAGTGAATTCATTTGAAACAGTTAAAAGTCATGCAACCGACCACAGTTGTATTCTCCCAATCAGACAGTAGTTCAATTCCCTAATCCATAAGGCGTTAGAAAATCTAAAATGTCTTTAGGTGTTTGATTGAGAAGTTAAACCGCCAGAGAAACTGCTTCAGGTAAACAAAGAGTAGCACTGAACCCAGAAGGAGAAGCGATCGTTATTGCCTGGATGGTTCGGACTCTCAGCTATTTCTATGTGATGATTAGGTATTCTGAACTTTGTGTATGATGACATTTTGAAGAAAGAATGCTGCCAAGGCTGAGTTCAGAAGTTCCAGTCGGTTACCCGAGCAAAATTTGCGAGGGTATTAGGAGTTACCCAGCTACTTAAACGAGGAGGTAATAAATCGTTGAATGTCCCCAATAGCATCTGAATTATTGGAAGAATGGAATATCACACGGATACCTGGAGAAATGATCAACAATTCTTAGAAAGTATCGTAAATGTCGTGAGCCAGGAGGGGATATCGAAAGGGCCGCTTAGATCATCATGCAACATTTCAAAAGGGTCCTGCAACTTCATTTCCGCTAATGGTTATGTTTGGACGACGATGGGTGCTCTTAGGCAAAGCACAGTTTTTCACCCGGGTTCAATTTGTATGATCAATTATCTCATTGGCACTGTGTTCTGGTTACTCTTCCTATCTGGTCACTCCTTTTAGTGCATCTCATCCACTTGGTCAATCCTTGCTGTTCCCATTTGGTAAACGATGTTGCTTGGTCACAAAATATGTTGACATCCCCGGGATTTGGTATCGAATCTATTCTTCTGTCTCTCAATCTCTCCAAAACGGTCTCTCAATCTCTCCAAAACGGTCTCTCAATCTCTCCCAAACGGTCTCTTAATATGTCCAGTAATCACTCTATGATGATATCTCTCTCAATCTCTCTATCAAAGTCTGTTTATCAGTTTGTGTCTGTGTCAGTCTGGAATTAAGAGATTGCACGGAGGGGGATCGCGCTCCTTATATATTCTTTTGAAATTGCAGCCAACGCTCGCGCATATCGCCACCAGATATGCGCACTGCGAACCCCCGCACCGAATTGCAACCAACCGAATATAAAAGCGGCTTGTCCCCCCTCATTTCTTGCGGCCTTTTTTTTGTGTCCCACTCTATTTCTCTATAATTCTTTCTCTACTCTCTCTAGGAATTAATTCTTTGAGGACTCTACTCTTTCTAGGAGTATATACTTTGAGAATTCTACTCGTTCTATGGATTTCCTCTTCATATGAATCTCTTCTTTCTAGGATATTATTCTACTATGGATTCTATATTTGACACTTGGTCTGGTCCAATGGTGGCGATTGAAGACACTTGTTATTCAAGATTAGTGTCCTTAAGAAGCGTTTAAGAAGCACTTAAGAAGCACTTAAGAGCGTTGATGGTTTAGCAATTGGTGAATGACTTTCTGGATTACTAACGAGATTGATGAAGCAATTAACTGTTCATGGAGACTTATAAATACCCCAATTGGAAATTAACCAAAAACAAAACTACTTACTAATAGCGATCGTAGAGTCTGGCCTGGATAACAGATATTCTAAGCATGGCTTCTGGTTAGGCTTCACGTGACCTATCCCCGTCGGCTCATAACCAAATACACCTTTAGTGGAAGACAACACTACATACAGTATTTGCCATTGAATGGTTTATTACTAAACCTCGAATATTCGCGCAAACATGAAATTCGCTGGGTAATTGGTAATCTATTGTTTCCACAGAATAATAGAGTGCCCTGCACATAACCACTCTCGCTCAACCAATCACCTTACGTCGCAGAATACCCAATTAGTGGTTTCTTTGAAGTGGCCATATTGAAGGATGAGATTCATCCGTTTCGAATGGTTGCAAATCATGTTACCTATGTGAACTGAGTTCCGAGGGTCACTTAATTTCGGACCTTACCTTCCACAGTGCCAGACCCATATTCAGGCAAATACTAAAGCAGTTCTAAAGCAGTTCCAATTACGAAATTGCATTGTTACTTCTAAAATGGTCTGGATTGTACACGTGCACGTCCTGGAACCCTAAAACCTTCTTTCAATGCAAGCAGACGCAAGAGAATGCAAGCGCGTTTTGAAAGAACGAGGTAGCCGAGTTCCAGAGTGCGCCTTACATGCAGTCTGCGCACCGTTGGAACTCCACACTCATCATTAGCCATCCCCAGTCTACACCATCTCCAAGTCATTTATTTATCTAATGAGAGTTTCAGGACGCGCTCAATGCAGTATCATACATTTCTACAGCTGTTGGACGATCTGCAGCTCCTAGCCCACATTAATACGCTCTCGCAGCTGCAGGAGACACCCTCGGAAGTGCCACCAGCCACTTCCACGCCTACATCCAAAGACCTTCGGCTACTCTCAGCGTCTTCATTTGGCTCAGATCCATTTGACGATGGTCTAGACTCGGCGCTTTTGAAAATTCCCTTCAAGGCCGAGCCCCTGAGCCCTTCAAACGTGACTCGGAGTCACCTGATCTCGAGATTATGCAGATCATTCCAAGAAACTGACACCGATGAAGATATAGCTCGAAACCAACTTGCACTTATTGATACTGACGACGATGAAGAGCCCACCGAAGAAGGATCGGCTCTGAAACAGGATGCTGAAGTGGACCTGGAACCGAACATCTCTGCCTTAGAACCGAACATCGCGGATTTACATTCAAATGATTCAAAATTAGCAGAAAACCATACCAGCAGTCCAAACGGACTTTTTGATGATTCCTTACCAGATTTAGAGGACCAAAAAGGTCACAGTGCCGATTTTCAGCCTAAAGACTCCAAAATTCCAGCCGAAAGTAGTCCGAATGACTCTGAAATTGAGGATGACACGCATTTTGGAGTAGTAGGTCCCCAGCACGATTTCGGAGACCACGAGACTTATTTCCAAAACAAGCACAAGAAGCAGTTGTTGGCAGATCAGGAGTATATCCGGTGGGAACAAGCTCGACGTCAAAGTCTCGGCCTTCCACCCGAACTCCCACCCATATTTGCCAATTGTGTTATTTTTGTCAACGGAAATACAATCCCGACCCTCGATTTCATCCACAAATCAGTTATTTTACATGGAGGAGTCTTTCTCTCCCATCTCCAGAACAAAGGAGCTGCTACTCATATAGTATGCGACCGACTCACACCTCGGAAACGGGTCCAGTTTAAGAATTACCGGGTGGTGAAGGCCAAATGGATCGTTGACTGTGTGCAGGCGGGAAAGCTTTTGGATTGGAAGGAGTACCGGTTGATTGATGATTTGGAGCCGTACCAGAAACGATTAGGTTTTGGGGCCGTATATGCTGGAAACGAGAAAGAAGACAGAAAAGGTCCAGAATCGGCCATATCTGGTCAGGATTTCGAAGAGGAGGACCATGCGTTTGAGACTAATCATCTCGGGGTAGTAGTGGGTGACTCAAACTTTGAAAATGGAGGTTTTCTGGATCCAGACGATGATGATTGGGCCCTACAGCTAGAGAACGGCCTAAGTGAGGGTCTAGCACGTCCCAAAGAGGGTTTAAATGGAGGTATCCAGCAGGCACAGGGTAATTACCGAAGCCAGGTTTTGGGGACCGATTATGAGGATATTAAAGCTTTGGATGTGCTGGATGGAAGACCAGAAGATGTAAAGGATGCCTCGTATGCAGGTGATAACCCAATTGAAGCCCAATTCTCACCTTTCCAGACCGAAATTCCAAATTCAAAGTCATCCCACGAAGAACTAGATGCCGATAATCCCGTTCTACAGTCAAGTTTCGAAAAAAAAGGGGAAAATGGTGCAGATTTATCTGAAAAAGTGGACGGCCAGGGCTCCAAACCACCGTACCATACACCCCAGGCCCTTTCTCAACTAAAAAGAGCCCGCCCCAGAACGGCCTTTGTCCAAATGGACGCCAAGCACCCCGATTTCCTCAAGCATTTTTTCGCCAACTCCAGGCTCCACCATCTCAGCACGTGGAAAGCTGATCTCCGAGCCAAATTTGTCCGCATGGTCGCCAACAGGCCCCGGATGCCGCCCAAAAACTCCCACCAGCCTATCATCCTCCATATCGACTTCGACTGCTTTTTTGCTGCTGCTTCGGCCCGAAATTACCCCGATTTGGACCTCCAAACTGATCCCATAGCTGTATCTCATGGAGGAGCGTCGTCGGATGTGGCCAGCTGCAACTATGTTGCCCGGAGCTTTGGGGTCCGTAACGGGATGTGGCTCGGAAGGGCCCAGGATCTTTGTCGAGGTCTCCGGGTGGTGGACTACGATTTTGAGACGTACGAGGCGCTTTCTCATGCATTCTACTCGTACTTGGTGACGCACCGAACGTTCCACTCCATTTTCCCTGTGCTGATTGACGAGGTGCTTGTGGATGCTACGGATGCATGCTACGGGAAAGAGCTTGAGAGGCTGCTTGAGGAGAATGTGGAACTGCTTTGTACCGAGCTCCGACGTGACATTTTGGGGCTTACGGGGTGCAGTGTCAGCATAGGTGCAGGCCACAACGTTTTATTGGCGAAATTGGCGCTAAAAAAGGCTAAACCCGATGGGATATTTACTCTTTTGAAGGACCCGGTTGGATTTCTTGATTCTGTGGAGATCCGGGAGTTGCCAGGTGTGGGTCGGGGCTTGTACCAGAAATTGGTGCATGCACTTGCAGGGAGTGAGCCGGAATTGATGTCGGAGATCATTTTCGAGCCCGGTTTCAGCCCAGAAACGCCAATCTTCCTCAAACAAATCCGCCAAATTGGGCTTCCCCGGCTCTCCAAGATCTTGGGCGAAAAAACCGCTGTTCGGATCCACGAAAATGCTCTCGGAATCGACAAAACGCTGATTCTTCTAGACAAGGCGTCGGTGGAAGGCCTAACCCGCAAAAGCGTCTCGGTAGATGTCAACTATGGCATCCGGTTTGATGTGTTTCTGCAGGCGGAAACATTCCTCATCAATCTAGCCAAGGAACTTCATTCCCGGATGATTGATTTGGGCGTCTGTGGCTCCGGAATCACGTTACGCTTGGCCCGAAGAGCCCCCGATGCTCCGTACGTGACTCCGAAGTACTTGGGGCTAGGAAAAGTCAATTTTTTCAGCAAGTCGTCATCGTTGGGCGTGGCCACCAATGATTGGGGCATTTTGGGGCTGGAGATGAAGGCTCTTTTCCGCATGTTGAACATCCCGGTGCATGAACTCCGAGGAATCTCGGTGACCGTGACGAAATTGGAGGATATCGAGGAAACCAAACGTCAACGACAACTCAATTTCGGGAAACGACCACCGGAGAAGAAACGAGAGGCTCTAGCATCCCAGAATTATGCTTTTGCCGAGAAAATCACCGGTGCCCAGTCCATAGATTGGGAGGTATTTAATGAACTACCGTCGGAGGTTCGGGCCGAGCTCAAAAAGGAGCTTCTTCGAAGAGGAATCCCCGTTTCGGCTCGGGAAAAACGCCCAGACATCAAAACAGAGCCATTTGAAAAGATCTATTACCAGCAAATTTTTCCGAGCCAGGCCAATGGAACATTCAAAACGCTCAAAGTCAAGGAATCGCCCCGGAAAAAACGCCGAGAACTGCCTAAAAAGGCCTCTGTTCAATTACTGCCCACTAAAAAATCGGCCATGGCTTTTGATTGGGGAAATTACGATGAAGAGGTGTTGAAAGAGATCCCAACGTTGATCCGGGAGGAGTTTATGCAGGACGTGCGTCGGCACAAGAAACACCAGCAATTGGGGTACGTTTCCATGAAGGAAAAAATGGAGAAAAAAGCAGAAAAGGAGCGACAGATCCGTGAACGCGTCATTTCTGAAACTTGGGTGAAACTGCAGCCCCGCCTCATGCCGTACGCCAAGTTTAATGGTCAATCAGCTTCGTTTCATACTGTGGTCCTGCAGATAGGCACATGGGTCCTGCAGACAATACCCCAAGAAGGGCCGCATTTGGAAGACGTGGCTATATTCAAGACGTACATTTCGGAATTGCTCCAAAACGGAAGTCTTACGCGATGCATTCGTTTGGTGCAGACAATGGAAAGGGAAGTCAATACCGTGGTCACGATGGTGAAGATTGGCTGTGTGCAGGACACTCATTTATATGCTGGTATCCATGATTGGCAGAAACATATTTCGGTATTCCGAACAATTATCGGCGACCATTGTTCCCAAAAAGGAATCGATGTGTGGTGAAGTCCCCAGCTAACTATAAACACACGCTGAGGTATTAATAATAAGCAGGGTCCAGTATTGTTGAGAAAACAGCTCGTGTTGTCTCTAGCACCGCAGCCACTCAGGTGACTTAAATCATGTGAAGGCTCACCACAATAGAAATGACATCAATCTCCAAGAGCACCGAAATGTCCACTGAGAGTATATACCAACATGTTTCTTGACACCAGACCGACCAATCATTATTGATGTAGAGGTACTGATGTTCACTAAAAACTTGGACTGATTCTCCATGGGGTATGAGTATTTCAAACCTGTTTGGCGGAATAATGAGGTCTTGAAGAAGGTATTGGATGTTGCTGGGACTTGTATCTGAAGCTTTAATAATGTATGGTGGGTTCGAAATTGCAAGGCAGACGCAGTATCTCCTAGACTGTTGGCGTTAGCAGGTTTCTGGAGTTAATTCGTAGCAGGGTTCATGCTCTGATGTCAATGATGATGCCATACTATGAAGTTTTCAGTATGATGTCTCTGATGTTCTCA
This sequence comes from Metschnikowia sp. 13-106.1, assembly GCA_002374735.1. Taxonomy (NCBI): domain Eukaryota; kingdom Fungi; phylum Ascomycota; class Pichiomycetes; order Serinales; family Metschnikowiaceae; genus Metschnikowia; species Metschnikowia sp. 13-106.1. The sequence goes on from NLAL01000083.1 coordinate 14,933, forward strand.
TTAGAATCTCGTTAGAAGATCCCACCATGCTGACTCAATCATCAGATCCAATTATAATGATCTGGTAGTACCTTCCATGTAGAGAAGGTCAGGAGTTCAAGGATGCGGATAGTGTAAACAGGAGAACCACTTTTCATACTCCCTAGTTTTTGCCCATCACTTTCCGCTTTGTTCTCTCACCCCAACTGCCTGTTTCTGGTTTCCGAGACAAGAAGACATCCTCCAGCCACTTTCCCACTTTCCCACTTGCCCAACTTGACCACTTGAGTACTTGAGTACTTTCCCACTTGCCCACTTGCCTAATTGAGCACTTTCCCACTTGCCACTTGTCCACTTATCCCTATTGCAGCATATTCAGATTCAGAATTGATGAAATTTTGGGGTTTACTCAAAAAGAGGACCCAAAGTTCGGGACCAGTTTTCATCCCACCGGTTCTCACTCTCTCTCAATGCCCCAGCCTTCAACTTCCTCAAAATTTCCTCATTCAGTAATGCTTCAATTATGGCCTTCGATAAATTATTCTTCTGGGCCACCACCCCGTTTCCTCCATCCTGCACCAACTCGCCAATGGCTGCAAAATCCAAGCTGATCACCGGAACACCCACACCAAAAAAATCAAGGATCTTCATGGGCAAGTCCATGCCGCTCAGCGATGTATGGAGAGACACTGCCAAATCAGCCACTCCCAAGATGTTCGGGTACTCCTCTGCCGAAAACCACGCCAGACGCACCTCCACTTTCTTCAAGCCACACTGCGCCACGTGCTCCAAAAATTCCGCTTTCATTGGGCCTTTTCCGGTAACTATGACCAAAACAGGAGGTGCTTCCGATGACTCGTCGTAGGCTTGGAGTGCATGTACCAAAGCATCCAAATCTTCATCAGGAGTGAACGATGTGGAAGTGACCAAAATACGTCGTTTTTCAGCTCCACCCCTATTGAAATTGCCATCTAAATCATCTAAATCACTCAAACCATTGAAAATCTGATGTTTTAAAATGTCTTTTTGGGCATTCTGAGGAACTGGACTAAATTGAGGCCCTGGCCGGTCATGTAAGACCGAAACCGAAGACTTTTTGAACCCAAACTCCTGTACCAAAAACCCCTTCATTGCCTTCGTCACCGTAATATGATGCCAGGCATAAGAGCCCAATTTACGCTCGTAGAACCTCATAAGCCGTACGATTATGTGCCGGTCGTTCCTGTACCGAAGATTCAAGATCAGGTAATTGAGATTGTGCCAGTCAATGATAAGCTTGGTTTGTGGGCTGCAAATCCGAATGTATAGAATCAAAATGGCCAAAAGTGGCATGGAGGGAGGGTTCTGGAGCATTATATGCAGGCACCCCGGAACAGCAGCGAAAATATTCCATAATTGAACGATTTGAGTCAAAATTTTGACCACTGCAAAAATAAGATACGGCAATTTGCGTCTATTGTGAACCACGCGTATAGGGACGATATCCACTCTGGAATCGTCCAAAATGGCCGCTGGAGGCTCGGTTTCAAGGTATCCACAAAGATTTACGGCATAGCCGAGCCGGGAAAACGAGAGGGCATGGTAACACATGCGTGGGGAGTGGCCTAGGTCGCCTAGGACGAAGATGGCGATGTTTTTGGGGGTAGCAGGGCGATTTCGGCGGATAAAAAACGGTACGGTTAGGTACACTATGCAGGGAAGCACGAAATAGGCCACTAGAACCCAGAGGATCCACATGGGCGTTAATTGGAACTGGCCCAAGTCTGTGTAGCGCATCTGGAGGGGGTAGAGCTATGGATTAGACAAATATGTAGACGATTGAGATATGAGAGTGGGTGCACGGGTGTAAGTTGCATGAGTAAAAAATCCATGGAAAAAAGAAAGCTCCGCGACGGGGAATTGAACCCCGGTCTACCACGCGACAAGCGGTAATTCTAGCCACTAAACTATCACGGATTTTGTTGAATGTAAATTTTCTGTGGTTATTATAAGACATGGTAGGCGGATCTGGAATAAAGTAACTAAATTAGTTGAATAGTGGGCTCTAAGTATCCGGGGAATTATTCAATAGCCAATGATGAGTTTCTTGAATCTCCGACTCTTGGTCATATTCCGGTATTTAGCCATTCAGCTTATAAAAGGCATTTCCAATGTCATAAGTTTTGACTCAACACACAAGAAATAGTACAGGAAACAGTTTTAGTATTTCCAAGATGTAGCAGTTGAATAGATGCTATTCGGGCTATACTGCGAGGCGATAGGGAACCTCAAAGAATGAGGTTATAGACTCGAGCATATACTCCACTGTACTGCACTTCCCACAAACTGCACTTCCCACAAACTGCACTTCCCACAAACTGCACTTCCCACCAACTGCACTTCCCACCAACTTTTCCCATGGTATTAGTCAACTGTACAGTCTCTTCTACCCATCAATTTGTCCCAAAGTCTGGTCTCTGGAGGTTAGTCAGCTTTCGTGCTGCCCACTCTAATTGTATACTAATACTGACTTCTCAGGAAGAACACTTGGTCTCAGACCCATATCCGAGCCATATCCGACTATCCGAGTATTCGAGCCGTATCCAAGTATTCGAACCGTATCCGAATATTCGAGCTGTATCCGAACACATAACCTAGAACCCAAGCTTAGTCAGAAAAAGGACCATATTACATGAAAATTGTACACATCAAATTGTACACATCAACATTGTAGATTAGACAACACATGTTCCGCATTCAAGGTAGCGACACCAGGTAGACTGTAGATTAACCACGATGTGATTTCCAGTGAGCAGATACTGAAAGCACTGTCCTCGTGGTCTCGTGGTCTCGTGGTCTCGTAGTCTCGTAGTCTCGTAGTCTCGTAGTCTCGTTGTCTCGTGATCTCGTAGTCTCGTAGTCTCGTAGTCTCGTAGTCTCGTAGTCTCGTAGTCTCGTAGTCTCGTAGTCTCGTAGTCTCGTAGTCTCGTAGTCTTGTAGTCTTGTAGTCTTGTAGTCTCGTTGTCTCGTGATCTCGTGGTCTTGTGGTATCGTAGTCTCGTAGTCTCGTTGTCTCGTAGTCTCGTAGTCTCATAATCTCGTAGTCTCGTAGTCTCGTCAAGATATGTAAACACTTCTCCTTACGTGTTGACTTCAAGAAAAGAAGGTTGGGTTTTCAGTGTCCATTGAAGAATTATCAGCTCGAGGTCATTTCATTTGGTGGGTCTGGCTCTAGGAGGAATTCTCGGGATATTTGACAGATGATATTTGATTGAGTTAATTAAACAAAGATGGATATGGTCCACCTTCCCTTAATTATATGGACGTCAGCCTTCACATTATCGGCCCCAGGTGTATATCAAAAAAGGGTATATCAAAAAAGGGTATTCAAAAAAGGGTATTTCAAAAAAGGGTATATCAAAAAAGGGTATATCAAAAAAGGGTATTTCAAAAAAGGGTATTTCAAAAAAGGGTATATCAAAAAAGGGTATTCCAAAAAAGTGGTATTTCAAAAAAGGGTATTTCAAAAAAGGGTATATCAAAAAAGGGTATTCAAAAAAGGGTATTCCAAAAAAGGGTGTTTCAAGTTGATGGTCTCGCCAAAGAGCCCGTACAACTGGGACTCCTGCTTTGTTCCCGTAGAATCATGGATCATACGGCCCTTCATGGGGATCACATGACGAAGCACCCTTTGGGCCATTTGCAGGTCCACGTACTCCAAAGCCCGGATCCCCCGGTCGCTGAAAAAAGCCAAATTGATGGACCGTAAAGACTTGGCGGACGCTTCGGCCCGGGGGTCAGCTTTCATATCGAATAGGCTGACCTGAAAGCCTTTTTTTTTGAAAACGCCAATGCGGTAAGGCACCCCACAAGTCCGGCGCCTACAACCCCAACGTGTTCCTGTGGCATTTTGGTGGTGTTTGAAATAAGTGGTGTTTGAAATAAGTGATGTTTGAAATAAGTGGTGTTTGAAATAAGTGATGTTTGAAATAAGTGATGTTTGAAATAAGTGGTGTTTGAAATAAGTGATGTTTGAAATAAGTGGTGTTTGAAATAAGTGGTGTTTGAAATAAGTGGTGTTTGAAATAAGTGGTGTTTGAAATAAGTGATGTTTGAAATAAGTGGTGTTTGAATTGGTGTAGATTATAGAGCATAAGCTGAGCACCGTTGATGTACATTGTGTAGGACTGCGACATCCACCGTTAATGCGCATACAGTTCCACACAGTCAGCATACAATCACCAAGGAAGACAACACACTGCTCTATACCCGCACCAGTAATATATAACTTCGTATCACACTAGTAAATACTAATGCGGAGCTTTGATTGGACAATAGAAATTAGGGAACTTAGTATTGACTTTGTTAGTGAGCGAAAGACGTACTGCATAAGGCACTACGGTACCAGAGGCAGGCATTATAGTACTACACCGCATTATAGTACTACACCGCATTATAGTACCACACCGCATTATAGTACTACACCGCACTATAGTACCACACCGCATTATAGTACTACACCGCACTACAGTACCACACTACATTATAGTACCACACCGCACCATGATACTACAATGAAATAAAATAAAAAGTTTTAGTTCTGGAACATTATCTTGAATCAAGCATAGTGCGGACGTGGGTTTCCACCATGACGTGAGCAGTGCGGATGTCAATCCCCACCATCCCCACCACATACATATCCACTAGACTATGGAGTGGAGATACACTTGCGCCATTTGCCACCAAATAAAGTATAAAAGGAGGCAATCCGCTCCGTTGTTTTTTTCATCTACAATACTACCGACAACTACAAGAAGTACTACCGACACCTTAAAAAAGGGTATATCAAAAAAGGGTATATCAAAAAGGGTATATCATAAAAGGGGTATATCAAAAATGCTGTCTATCAAAAAAGGGTATATCAAAAAAGTGTATATCAAAAAGGGTCTATCATAAAAGGGGTATATCAAAAATGCTGGCTATCAAAAAAGGGTATATCAAAAAGGGTATATCATAAAAGGGGTATATCAAAAATGCTGGCTATCAAAAAAGGGTATATCAAAAAGGGTATATCATAAAAGGGGTATATCAAAAATGCTGTCTATCAAAAAAGGGTCTATCATAAAATGGGTATATCAAAAATGCTGTCTATCAAAAAAGGGTATTTCAAAAAAGGGTATATCAAAAATGCTGTCTATCAAAAATGCTGTCTATCAAAAATGCTGTCTATCAAAAAAGGGTCTATCAAAAAAGGGTCTATCAAAAATGCTGTCTATCAAAAATGCTGTCTATCAAAAAAGCTGTCTATCAAAAAAGGGTCTATCAAAAAAGCTGTCTATCAAAAAAGGGTATATTTGGTAGCCGAATGAACACTGTTAGCAAAAAGAATGGTCTTAGCTATGTGACTGGGGCTAGTGGTGACGGGGTAAGCATAAGGACCTGGTGTGGCGTGGGGATTTGTTCCGGAGGATGGGGTGTGCGTAGAGATGGCAGCCAAAATGAGACGTTCGATTGCGTGGGTCCACGTGTGCACCGCGGGGAGCAGGGCGCCGGAAAATCGGATAAGATCGAAGATCAAGTGGGAGATAAACCCTAAGATGGCAAAGAGAATCCCGATGCGGAACGCGCTGTCGAGTAGTGAGTTGGTGACAAGAGGGTTTGGGGTTGATGCGACGAATACTGATTCTGGGGAACATGGGGTCCCTCTAAGGATGGCAGGGTGTACTGCGCTGGTCCAAAAGGTAGAAGCGAGTTGGTCAAGGGCCATCACAAAGGTAGGTCCGTAGTGGATCAGAACACCCGGAAGATCTTTTTCAACAAAAGTAGGACGCTTGGCTACGACCTCCATGTTAGATTCTGGTTACGTCCAGTACTCTGTTTTGCATGTTTATTCGCCGATGGATCCAGTAGCTGGGGATTCATAGGCTTGAATAAATACTTTTGGGTAGTGTGTTTACCCATGGTGGGTCTAACAATTATTATGGGAGTATCAGTAGTACTAGTATTACGGGAGTATCAGTAGTACTAGTATTACGGGAGTATCAGTAGTACTAGTATTACGGGAGTATCAGTAGTACTAGTATCACAGGCAAATAAGAGTAGTATTAGTATCACAGGCAAATAAGAGTAGTACTAGTATCACAGGCAAATAAGAGTAGTACTTCAAAGCGTAGTGACCCTTAGAGTTATGAGTTTTCATTAGTTCATACACCCCACACACCACTGATGTCAGTCCAACTCACTCATACCTTCCCATACACTCTTGAATTTAACATACCTCCACTATGTCACTCACTTGACTGTGACACACATGCTTTCAGTACTTCGTTGAAAATGACTGTATGCATACTTCACATCCAGGTGCATAGTGATAGAGTATATTTATAGTATATTTATGGTATATTTATGGTATATTTATGGTATATTTATGGTATATTTATGGTACATATTATACTGCAGAGTATACTACAGAGTATACAGTTTATACAGTTTATACTACAGAGTATACTACAGAGTATACTACAGTTTATACTACAGTTTATACTACAGTTTATACAGTTTATACTACAGAGTATACTACAGTTTATACTACAGTTTATACAGTTTATACTACAGTTTATACAGTTTATACTACAGAGTATAGGATATATTAGTGTTAGATTCTTGAATACGTCTAGTACTGGGATTATGTTCATTGGTGGACTCCCAAGAAGTGAGAATCAGTACTTATATAGTTAGCCTGTGAGTACCAGAGAAGTGGAGCATGGGGTTAAACGTCATGTCACGAGGTAAGACGAAAGTATGGATCCAAGTCGTGGGGTATGACGCATTGGACTCACTCTACTAAATAATAAACAGTAAAAAACAAGTGATTGGTATACTCGTTAAAAATGATTTTAGAATAGTAATTTTCTATTTGGGCTAATTTATTTCTGGTTGATTGGACTTCGGTCGCTCTGCATATGTTCCAATGGCAGTGGGTATCAGTTCACACTCACATAGCTACAGAACCACCCAACAAATTATTCCTGGTAGAAGCATTTACCAATTTAATATGTCATAGTGATGTAAGTACTAGTAATGTAAGTACTAGTAATTTGAGTACTAGTAATTTGAGCACTAGTAATTTGATTACTAGTAATTTGAGTACTAGTAATTTGAGTCCTGGTAATGTGAGTACTAGTAATTTGAGTACTAGTAATGTAAGTACTAGTAATTTGAGTACTAGTAATTTGAGCACTAGTAATTTGAGTCCTGGTAATTTGAGTCCTGGTAATTTGAGCACTAGTACAGTACGAGGAGTAGTAGTTAGTCCTGGTAATGTGAGTACTAGTAATTTGAGTACTAGTAATGTAAGTACTAGTAATTTGAGTACTAGTAATTTGAGCACTAGTAATTTGAGTCCTGGTAATTTGAGTCCTGGTAATTTGAGCACTAGTAATTTGAGTACTAGTAATTTGAGTCCTGGTAATGTGAGTACTAGTAATTTGAGTACTAGTAATGTAAGTACTAGTAATTTGAGTACTAGTAATTTGAGCACTAGTAATTTGAGTCCTGGTAATTTGAGTACTAGTAATTTGAGTACTAGTAATTTGAGTACTAGTAATTTGAGTACTAGTAATTTGAGTACTAGTAATTTGAGTACTAGTAATTTGAGTACTAGTAATTTGAGTACTAGTAATTTGAGTACTAGTAATTTGAGTACTAGTAATTTGAGTACTAGTAATTTGAGTACTAGTAATTTGAGTACTAGTAATTTGAGTACTAGTAATTTGAGTACTAGTAATTTGAGTACTAGTAATTTGAGTACTAGTAATTTGAGTACTAGTAATTTGAGTACTAGTAATTTGAGTACTAGTAATTTGAGTACTAGTAATTTGAGTACTAGTAATTTGAGTACTAGTAATTTGAGTACTAGTAATTTGAGTACTAGTAATTTGAGTACTAGTAATTTGAGTACTAGTAATTTGAGTACTAGTAATTTGAGTACTAGTAATTTGAGTACTAGTAATTTGAGTACTAGTAATTTGAGTACTAGTAATTTGAGTACTAGTAATTTGAGTACTAGTAATTTGAGTACTAGTAATTTGAGTACTAGTAATTTGAGTACTAGTAATTTGAGTACTAGTAATTTGAGTACTAGTAATTTGAGTACTAGTAATTTGAGTACTAGTAATTTGAGTACTAGTAATTTGAGTACTAGTAATTTGAGCACTAGTAATTTGAGTACTAGTAATTTGAGTCCTGGTAATTTGAGTACTAGTAATGTAAGTACTAGTAATTTGAGTACTAGTAATTTGAGTACTAGTAATGTAAGTACTAGTAATTTGAGTACTAGTAATTTGAGTCCTGGTAATTTGAGTCCTGGTAATGTAAGTACTAGTAATGTAAGTACTAGTAGTAGGTATAGGGAACGTCTTGTACCACTAGTGTAGTATGTGGTAGTAGATTACACCATAGAAGTACTAATAATACAGGCTGATCTTTACCATGAGCAGTACGAGGAGTAGTAGTTACACCGGAATAATTTTAAAGTAGTACTAGTATTAAAGTGTATTATTAGTAGAAAGTAATGAGTAGTATGTAATGAGTAGTATGTAATAAGTAGTATGTAATAAGTAGTATGTAATAAGTAGTATGTAATGAGTAGTATGTAATAAGTAGTATGTAATAAGTAGTATGTAATAAGTAGTATGTAATAAGTAGTATGTAATAAGTAGTATGTAATAAGTAGTATGTAATAAGTAGTATGTATTGAGTAGAGACTAATACTAATATTAGTAGAATCATAGTCTATATATGGATCACTATAAGTGAGTGGGGTGAGGTATGTGTTGAGCTTGAGGAATCAGTACACGCAGGTGTACTGCATGTTCATGTGACTGCATACAGATGAAACAATAAAGAGTATTGTTGAAGATAGGCGGATCCTCTCTGAGTGCTCGTCCAAGCTCTCGTCTAGCTCTCGTCTAATGTCTAGGCATTGTCTTGGAGAAAGCAATGTCAGTAAGAGACTGAAGAGGGAGAAAAGCTGGAGCGTATAAGAATGGACGAGAATATCCTTATAAGAGATTATCGAAACAATGATGTTAAGATACAAGCATCTCGTAGTATAATTTTGGGAGCAGATAAGAATAGAAGTCGTTTAGGATGATCACTGGAGTCCCACACTTACGTGACTTATTGAAAGTAACGTGATAACTATTCCAGATTACGGGAGTGTATATTACAACTCTCAACACACGGTTCTCGTTGTTGAACTTGTGGGACATGCGTCGTGGGTAAACCTGTGAATGCGAATATCGGTGAAATTTGTTGTCTGCAGGTCAACGACAACACACAGGTACGAGGTGAAATGGAGACGTTCCACAAGTCCCAATAAGGCAGGATGCAGATGAAACTGGGATATGTGCATGAGGAAGACGCATATTCCTCATGTACATTCAGTGACGAAACACCGGGTTTCGGGTGTGTAAGTCCCGACGTTTGACTATATATAGAGAGGATCCCGCTCGAGGTTGAGCGGTATCGATTGTAAGAAGAAGATCACTAATGTCTAGTTTAGGAAAGAATATAAGTGACTAAGATGAATCCTGATGCACCATACTTGAGAGAATTAGTGGAGGCCAACGTCATAACAATTCCAAACTATGCGAAGGAGTGTGCGAAAGCTCAACACTCGTTCTTACCAGACTCGTCTCCCTGCATATAAGCTAGAAGCTATACTAACTATTAAAACTATTTGTCTTGATGACGAAAAAGTGTTGATTGCCATAGAGTATTTAATTATTATCTCAAAGGTAAACTCCAGGCACAGATTGTAATAATCGATTTCCACAGCACTACGCACCTCTAGTGAAATACTCAAATCATGTATAGCAGAAAAAGCAATTATAATACATTGCTGCTTCGCTGGGGATCAATTGGAAGGTGTATTTTTTGTATTGGTGGAAGTACACCCCTAAGATTTCCGTTTGGACGTATTATCTCTTGCTGACTGTACTGGCTCTGCATATAGCTGCTCTACGGTAGTCTACCACTTATTTTATGGTCGTGCGCTGCCCATACTAACTGAGTGGTTCTCTGTGACTGGTTAGGAGCACTTCTCTTGGTTATTATGGTTAGGAGCACTTTCCATGGTTACTGTGAGTATGAACATACATTGTGACTACACCTTCCTCTTATTTATTGCTCACCTTGAATTTAACTATTTGATTAATGAATAATGTGTATCAAATTTAAAAGGTTTAGATTTTGCTAGATTAGGCTAATCCTGTCTAATCCTGTCTAATTCTGTCTAATTCTGTCTAATTCTGTCTAATTCTGTCTAATTCTGTCTAATTCTGTCTAATTCTGTTTAACTATCTAATTTTGTATTCTTCTAATTCTGTATTCTGTCTAATTTTGTATTCTGTCTAATTCTGTATTCTGTCTAATTCTGTATTCTGTCTAATTCTGTATTCTGTCTAATTCTGTATTCTGTCTAATTCTGTTTAACTATCAAATTTTGAATTCTGTCTAATTCTGTATTCTGTCTAATTCTGTTTAACTGTCTAATTCTGTTTAACTATCAAATTCTGTATTCTGTCTAAATCTGTATTCTGTCTAATTTGTATCCCTCTAATTCTGTATTCTGTCTAATTTTGTATTCTGTCTAATTCACCACTATCTTTATGAGTCGCGCACGACCCGCGCTAAAGTAGCGCACGGCTTACATCTTCGCCAGTATGTTCAAGAAGAGAACCCTCAAGACCACAGCCAAGCGCCGCAACCCCGATGACGATCTAGATTCCGATTCAGTCACTTCCATCAGCGCAGAAATACCCAAGCGGGCGAAATTCCCGTCCAAAACGGCCGTTTCTAGCGCAATCAACCCAAAAGTGGCTCTGGAACCACCAAAAGTCGCCGGAAAAGGCCCAGAACTCCCGGAAAATGTTCCAGAACTCCCGGAAAATGATTCCGTCGCCCCCGAAAAGACCCCTAAGGTGTCTGGGCCAAAAGGTGCCCCCAAAAACGTCCGGGTAACCACGCTTACAGACTTCCAACCTGATGTTTGTAAGGATTTCCAGCAGACAGGGTACTGTGGATACGGAGACACGTGCAAATTCTTGCACATACGAAGCGAGCTGAAGGTGACCAAACCTGTGGAGAAAGAATGGGAAACCGTCGGGAAAAAAGTGTCGAAATCTGAAGACCTTCCGTTCAAGTGTGTTATATGCAGGCGCTCGTACACTCATCCCGTCAAGACTTTATGTGGGCACGTTTTCTGTCGGCAGTGTTTCATGGACCGATTCAGAGCGGGTAAGCTGAAGTGTGTGATTTGTCGCCAGGAGACTGGAGGCTCTGTCCAGCCTACTACAGTTGATGTCACGTGAGAAGCACGTGAGAAAGGATCACGTCTTCTTATTCTAATCACGTGAGTCCACGAAAAACACCCATAATAGATGCTTATGGTATACATTGGGTTCAGGTATCTACTATTTTCAGCTTCTTCCGATTTGGCTATGTTTGTTTCAGTTGTGTTTGCTTTGGTTTGGACTGCATATACGCGACTCTACATGCAGGCCCGCGTCATATCGGCACGCTCGGCACGCCGCAGCCCACCATATAGTTGCTTCGGTACGCCTACCCCAGCAGATTCTTTTGATTATTTTTGATCGAGTGGATATTGAAGTCGTGTGAGCATCAATTGCTGCGTCGGGGCTCATAACAATAAATCCTAACGTGCAGGAAATAACGTGCAGGAAATCAATTCAAGTGAAGTACCCACCCACCAAAACCACCAATCAATCAAAAACCAAAACCAAAACGAAACCAAAAATACTATTGATTCGTCATACCTTAATTCGTTCCTGCATATATCTTTCCCCATTCATTGACGTTCTTTACACCAGTACACCAAATGGATCAATTGGAAAGTATCCCTGGGTACGACATTGTCATGGACAAGTACAACGAGTATGGAGAAGAACATTTTAACGGTTTCAATCCGTTTGAAGACGAAAACGGCAACCGTCGCCGACTTAATGGTACTGCACAGCAGCAAGCCGCATGGAAACGGATCCAAAAACAGGCCTGGGTTCACGATAAGTGTTTCTTGGGCCTGTGTGGCATTGGAATGGACTGTGGCCTCGGGCTTGTGCCGTTGGCCGTTTTTTTGTTGCCTGTAATCGGACCGGTAGCCACATATGCGGTACACGCACGACTCATCCATATCGCCGAGGAGGAGTTCTACATGCCGGAAAAACTCGTGATGAAGCTCCAGGCCAATATTCTCCTTGACCTCTTGATCTCGTTTCCGCCGGTGATCGGGGCCTTTTTTTCCTGGATGTACGGGTCTCTGACCAGAAACGCAGGCATCATTTACTTGTACATGGAGAAATTGTTGCAGAAACAACAGGCAGGACAGGCTCCTGTGTACATGGGACCCAAGGGTCAAACGCCAGTAGCTCCACCGGTTCAGAAACCGAAACTGGCCAAGAGAGGTACGGGTTTCACGGTCGGAGAGCAGCAATCGGGCTATAGATAGACCCAAGGGAGGTTCTGGCCTGGGACTGGGTAGTCTAGATGACGTCCTTGGAACTACAGCTCTAGTGCGATCTAGCTCTAATGTAGTAGCTTTCCCGTCTGACACAAGGTCATTTAACCACATATATTCCCTGGTGCACGGGTGTGGTGTACGGGTGTACGGGTGCGAATTTTGGATGAGGTGTACGGATCTCTGGGGATCTGGTACCGGCCCACGATATTGGCGGCCGCGACTCCACTCTCCAACAACATGTACGAAAGACCCGAAGGAATCGAAAACGAACGCATCTGGATCGACGGGTGTTTCGACTTTACCCATCACGGTATGTACTCGCTTAAGATGAAACATGGTTTGGAGTATCGGAGCAGTGAAACGGGAACACGCAATGGAACAGGAATCTCATGACCACTAAACATGAAGCAGTCATGAAACATTCAAGAAACATGAAACAGTCATGACATTTAGCGCATGGGTGTTTTGAAGCAGTCAATAAGTGATTTATGAAGCACTCATGAAACACTTAAAATATATGAGAGTGAATTACGTGGGTCAATGGAACATGCATCACATTTATTACTTGAATCGCTAATGGTACACATGGAACACGGAAACATTAAGCATCTGAAATTCATGAAATTGTTAACCACATGAAACACTCATGAAACAGTAATCTGTGAATCTGTGAATCTGTGAATCTCTGAATCTGTGAATCTGTGAATGAACGAACTAGTCAAATAGCCAAATAGCGAATTAGTGAATCATTCAATTAGTGGAGTATAGAATAGTGGAATACAGAAAAGTGGAATACAGAATAGTGGAATATAATAGTGGAACTCAAGAAATCAGAAACATGAAAATGAACTACATCAAACACTTATGAAACACTCCTTTTTAATAATTTGCTTGAATTACTCCTTTCCGAATGAAACACTTGACGCCAATTCCTGAGCATTTCAATCACTCATAAAATATGAACTCAAAAACTCAAACAACAAACTACAAACACCTCGATCGATACTAACAGTAGGCCACGCAGGAGCCATGCTCCAGGCCCGGCAGCTCGGTAAAGAGCTCTACGTGGGAGTGCATTCCGATGCAGAGATTCTCCACAATAAAGGCCCCGTAGTCATGAAAATGGATGAGCGCATGGCTGCGGTCAATGCGTGTAAATGGAGTACTCAAGCCATCGGCGATGCTCCGTACGTGACGGAACCGGAATTTATGGCCAAATTCGGATGCAAATACGTGGTACATGGAGACGATATTACCACCGATGCAAATGGTGAGGATTGCTATAAGGATGTGAAAGAAAAAGGGCTTTTTGTGGTGGTGAAACGAACACCCAATATCCTGACTACTGATTTGGTGGGCCGGATGTTATTGATGAATAAAGCCCACCACTTTATGCCATTGGACGAGCAGGGCTCAAAACACCCGGTGTTCAGTGACTTGGACGCTTTTCGCCGGTATGCTACGGACTCTACGGGGTTGCATGCAGGCCCAGGGGTCTACGTCTACAAACAAACAGCAACAAAATCAGATGCTGTGGGTTCTGACCAATTAGGGGGTTCTGTTGAAACAGTGGTGGAGGCCGGTGCTTTCCTGCAGGAACGCATACTGAATGGAGTGATTTACATTGATGGAGGGTTTGATCTCTTCCACCCAGGCCACATTGAGGCGTTACGCTTGGCCTCGGAAGAAGCAAAAGCAAAGAACCTTGGTGTTGTGGTGGGACTTCATGAGGATCACGTGGTCAACCTACACAAAGGGCTTAATTACCCCATCATGAACCTCTTTGAGCGGTGTCTCTGTGTGCTCCAGTGTCGGTATGTGGATGCACTTATCATCGGAGCACCATATGAGCCTAGCACGGCTTTTTTGCGGAGTTTGCCGGGCAAATTGGAGGCAGTGGTGCACGGGCCTACGGCCATCGACCAGGGGGTGTACTCTCAAACCCCCAACTTCGTCCAGTTGCCGAACCACAAGTACCTGTACATGAACACGGAGTTTATAGTGGAGCGAGTCTTGAGCAATAAAAAGGCTTACGAGGACAGGCAAAAGCGCAAGGGCTGGAAGGGCGAGGTTGAGCTGAAGCTTAAGGCCGCAGAAGATGCGAATGCTTAGGCAGTACTAGAGAAAGAGACATGGAGAGAGAGAGAGAGATTCTGTACTGCCCAGAATAGCATGTGTATAGAGTCTGTGCCGGGGTATCTGCAGCCAAGATATCTGCTTCAGTGATGAGCGTCTTGCTAGAGACTACTAGACTTGACACCAGTCCTTTCACTAGGCCATTGACTCCCAGACCACTAGTGGAAATGCGCAGGCTCGGGTTTGTTCATGGACAGATCAGGAATGGCAGAATCTTAAGCGTTGACCCACTAATAGGGAACATGAGGTGGGTTTAGACCTTCATGACACAGGTGAGTTCTCCCTAGTGATGGATGATTGTTACAATAGCAAGTGAAGTTACTACGAGAGGGACCGTTCATTCAGCTACTTGGTATGTGGCATTCAGCTACTTGGTATATGGCATTCAGATATTTGGTATGTGGCATTCAGCTATTTGGTATATGGCATTCAGCTATTTGGTATGTGGCATTCAAATATTTGGTATATGGCATTCAGCTATTTGGTATGGTTTGTTTGATAGAGCATTGGGCCGAAGCTACCATCTGTTGGATTATGGCTGAACGCCTCAAAGTCAGAATCCATGCTAGAAGTACTGATGTGAGAGAAAAGGTTGCTATAAGCTATAAAGCTCGAGACCATATAGAATCTGGGATAGAAGTTCCCAGTGATGTACTTGAAGTGAAGAAGCACTTGAAGTAAAGAATATTTTAGGCATCTGAAGTATACCACTTAGTGGAGACATGTGAGAAGTGGTACACTAGCCTTTTTACTTTATTAAGATTTCCATATAAACTTCTTTATCTAATACTAGATTGGAGGATATACCTATCTTCAAAAAGTTGATCATTTATATCTATGGCTGATCTAATTACTTTTCTCCTGCACATAAACAAATCCATATACGTCACATGTTAATTGTTGAACTTGTGGGACATGCGTCATGTGTAAACCTGTGAGTGCGGGAAACTGGGAAGCATGTTATATGCAGGTCAACGATAACACACAGGCCTGACATGAGATGGAGAGGTCCCCCATGTTTCAGAGATACATGGTGCAGATGAAACGGGCATATGTGCACGATGGAGACGTACACTCATCATGCACAGTCTGTTACGAAACACCGGTTTCGGGTGGGGGAGTCCCGGGGATTGACTATATATAGAGGGGGTCCCGCTCTGGTTTGAGCGGTATCAATTATGAGAATAACATCACTAATATCTAGTTTTAGGAGGAATACAAGTGACTGAAGATGAACCCTGAAGTACCATACTAGAGAGAATTATTGGACACCAACGTCATAACATTTCCAAACTATTCAGAGGTAAGCGCCAACGCTCAACAGGCACTACCTATGATGGATCTAATAGATACTGTTAGAATCTGGTTACGTCCAGTACTCTGTTTTGTATGTTTATACAACTTTGTTTTATGAGTCCCAAAGTCATGCACAGGTTCTAACACGACTTACATCAAGAGCTACTAGTCTAATGGTTAAGCGATTCGCTTTTAAGTAATTGCTATTGTTCAATTCCAGATTAGCTCAATTCAAATATTCATGAAAGATAATAAACTATGGCTTTTTGAAATGAGGAGAATATAATAATATTGAACAACAAACATGTTCTAGCCAAAAGGTTAATTCATTAATGGACCTAACAAAGGTAATTGATTCAGAATTCATCCCTTAAAGTAATAAGAAATCTGAATTAGCCCATTCTAAGTAGTGAATTATAGGCTTATGAAGATGAAGATCAAACAAGTAATAATATAACATGTATTTTAATAAAGCACTTTGTACTACTGCACTACTCTACTTTATACTACTACATTAAGCTATACTCTACTTGTGTACACTCTTTGATAAGACACTTAAGTATACACCTCACTACTGATCACTACTGTCTAATATACACTTTTTTCGATCATTTATTCGTAAATTTATTCCTGTCATTTTTTCGTAAATCATGCTGTGAATCATGCTGTTAATCAAGCTATGAATCATGCCAATCATGTTATGAATCATGCCAATCATGCTATGAATCATGCCAATCATGTTATGAATCATGCCAATCATGTTATGAATCATGCCAATCATGCTATGAATCATGCCAATCATGCTATGAATCATTTTTCTTATCACTTGATGTGGAGTTGCTCGTCACAGGCCATGGCCTTGTCACGTAAACTCTGCTCGTGGATCATGTGGTTGGAGTTTCTGCGACCAGACCCAAGACCTCCCACCTGCTCCAACCCTTCATCCACCAATTCATCCATCAACTCGTCGCCAGGCTTGCCCCAGTTGAACTTGCCGGATCCGTTTTTGCTCACGTGATTGGGGTTCATGTCATAGTGCCCGTTGTGAGTAAAGTACCGGGGCTCCGATTGTTTCTCATGCACTGTCCATTTGTTAGTTCTAGTCATGTCCAAGTAGTGCTGTAGAAGGTCGACTGTTGAGTGGCTGTAAATAGATCAGTTAGTGGAAAATAGATCAGTTTGTTGTAAAGTTGAGTGGCTGTAAATAGATCAGCTAGTGGAGAATAGATCAGTTAGTGCCGTAAATATTCAACTATTGTTTCGTATCGAGTATCAATTTGGAATCGAGTTCGACACGCGTTTGTAATGGTAGTGAATATTTTTGTATCGACTTGTTGCTAATGCTTTTTGTATCGACTTGTTGCTAATGCTTTTTGTATCGACTTGTTGCTAGTGTTTTTGTGCTGTAATTCTTCGTTAAGAAATGGAGGGGAAACCCGTATTTATATAGATCGGAATGCGAATGCCTGACCTGGTGCATGAGTGCGTGCGGCGCCTGGTGCTGCGGGGCTCGTGATCTCCCCACAGTCACGTTTTCACTCTCACTCACTCTTGGTCTGCCAGGCCAGGTCACATGACCGTTGATCTAGAATCTTCTAGTTCTCTCCTCCCCACTCGCCACTCAACCACCCATTAATAAACCCTCTTGCCCCTTCATTTCCTGCACATATCTTCCTTGGCGTATTACGATTCCTGTGCTACTGCACAAAACCCCCTGACTTGCAACCGCCCCTATTCATTCTGCTACACTAGTACTATACTGTACTACCATCTCCAATCTATACTACCATCTCCAATCTATACTACCATCTCCAATCTATACTACCATCTCCAATCTATACTACCATATCAGACTCGGTGTCGTTATGCTGCAAGAATATCATAACTACTATTTGATAAGTGACTATCCTCCTCATCGTTCAAACATAGCGGATAATCTACTGTGAGAACAATAGCACAAGAGTCTCTATCTTCTAATAATCGAACTCTATAACGACAAAAGTCTATAATCTGAGATTCTATTATGAGGATATATACTGATGCCTACTAGTTTGTAGTGCTATAGTGTGGTTCAGGGTAAAACATGAGAGGCTATAGTGTGGTTCAGGGTGAAACATGAGAGGCTATAGTGTGGTTCAGGGTGAACATGATGGGCCATAGTGCATTTCAATGGCTTTAAACTCGCATTTTAGATGAAGCCAAGAAAGACTGTATGTTTTTCCTTTTAGAGATTCCAACAGGTATTTGAATGGACAGTGGAAGTGTCAACAACTACCTAGCATGTACGGAGTCAGAATACTTCGTGTTGGGAGTTACAGAAACCGATGTCGTAGCTAGGACCAGTTATGACATTGTTCGCAAATAACTCCAAGAGCTTTGGGACGGTTGCGGGCATTGCTGATTCTTGGGGAAGGTTTGATGTGCTACTGATCTGCACTAGAAGGTCCGTAATATTCTGGTCCATGAAGATACCGCTTAACCAAGAGCTGGATCCCCTCTATATATACCTTTCACCTTGGATTCCTTCTTCCTGCATCGGACTTGTTAACACATTGTCTTTGATTCAAACCTGACTCATCCTAACGATAAGACCCGGTTGTAACGCTAGTCTCCACTTATTAACAAGTACCTAGCATATGCCCTGTACTGCATGTATTGCCTTTCCTGCATAAACAGACTGGCACATCTTGCGCGTTAAACACTCATTACTATCGTCACGTGACCACCTGCATATGCTTCGCCCCCGGCTTCCTTCTTCTTCCTTCCCAACCATGGATCTTCGTGCTGAGGAGCTAATAACTCTTAAAGCCATCTATGAAAATACCTTGACGGTTTCGGACGAGCGAGTACTTTTGAATGCTGAAATTCCGGCTCAATCAGACCCATATCCGGCCACTTCAGAGCCCTTTTCCTATTCCGGGGTAGTCCATGTGCCCATTCCCCTTGATCCTCCCATCACAGTGTCCAGTTCGGGACTTTCCCATGAACTACATCATTTCCCGCCACTAGAACTTGCATTTCTGCTTCCGGCTTTGTATCCGTACGACGAGTGCCCGGATGTACATGTCCGGTCAAGCATATTACCCAAAGAGGTAAGGCAAGAGATCGAGCAAGAGCTCCGGAAATTATGGTACGATACCAAGTACCAGGTGCTTTTTGCCATGGTCGATCATTTGCACGGATTAGTGGAACAACCGATGGAATTGATGAACCGGGCGTGTGTCCGTTCCGTGGGTATTCCGGGGGTGCCTATGCCTACCCGGGTCACCAACCCAGAAGCGACTTCCGGCACTGGGGCCTCATCCGAGGGCACGAAGAGTCCATCCGAGGGTAGCATCCATTTCACTCAAGGAGCCACCACAATCACCCTTCCCTCTTTTTTCCCCCAAGGAAACTCCCATCTCATGGATCTCCTCATCAACACCGACAAAAACCAGCGCCAAATAATCTTCAACTCACTGACTTTCGAGTGTGGCATATGCCAAGAAAATGTCTTTGGGTCTCTATCGTTCCAATTTCCACAATGCAACCACGTTTTTTGCAACCAATGTCTTTGCGACTTTTTCATCAACCTTATAGAAGATGCCAATGTGGAAAAAGTGCATTGTCCGGATTTCCAGTGCTCCAAAAGGATTGCTCTGGAGAGGGAAAGTCATGTTAACCAGCGTATATGCAGTGACTTTGATTTTGAAGAGTTTAAAAAGAAACTCATGACTCCTCCGATTTTGTTAGAGGATTTGCAACGAATTTTGGAGTCAAAAGGGGGAAAAATAGAGGGAGATGATGGAAAAGGGGAGAAATATAATGGAAAATTAGAGGAAAGTGATGGGGGAATTGGAAAATTGCCAGGAAAAGATGGGAAAATTCGAAAATTGTCGGAAAAAGAAGGAATAACGTCAAAAGGGTCAAAAAATATTGAAAAAGATGAAAAAGTCGAAAAATCATCTCGAGATATGTACGAAAAGTACCTTGCGCTTTTTCTCGATCATCAACACAATTTAATGGCCAAACTCTTCCCTGCCCGGCTTGTCACGTGCGCCCAGGAAATATGCACCAATATGATTTTTAGGGCTGATGTCACGGATTTATTGGTAGTGTGCCGGAAATGTGGGTATGCATTCTGCAACAATTGCCGCAAATCCAACCATAGCAAGACGAGGGAATGCACGGGTGTACGCCAAAAGAGGCAATATTTCGGCATTTCCGAAGACGATATGGAAGTATGGACGGCTCCGAAAACCCTGGAGAATATGGCCCAGAAGGAGCTTCTTCGCAAAACATACGGTCTGGATCTTCTCCGGAAATTAGCCTTGGAATATGATATGGACAAGATGGACCAGCTATTTCTGCAGCTAATCACCGATGGAGACTTTTCCCGGTGTCCCACGTGTGAATTGGTGATTCAACGTCTGGATGGCTGCAACAAGATGAAGTGTCTGTCGTGCTACTCATTTTTCTGCAATGTCTGTGGGGCATTTTTACCTCCCGACACTCCATACGAGCATTTCAATGAACGAACGTCTTCTTGCTATGGGAAATTGTTCGAGGGAATGCCAGGAATAGAAGAAGAGACCTAGTGGTATATGCAGGACGGTAAATGGTATGGGAAAAGGGACAGCTATGGGCCAGTGGAGGGCAGGTATATAGTCATAGTCGATAGTCCCGGATACTCAATAGGAGGTTGTACAGTGCCAATAATGGCAGGAGCTGATGTTGTGGATACGAGCCCAGAGCTCCATTCACTCAATAATCAATGATGGAGTCACTATAATGATGTACCTCTTGTGGTACTTCCAACGCAACAGTCAACATGTATGTAGCGTATTACCACTAAGAGAAACACCAAGTGCTCAATTCGTTCAGTTTTCGAATGTTGGCAAAAATGTACCACTCAATGTATATACATCCCATTGAAGCCCAATGGAGAATGATCAAGATCAATAAATTACCAGAGGACCTTCCTCGCGTGAGGGCACAATATTATTCGGTATGTGCCACCATGAAAGCAGTTCATCACAAGCTAAAGAACTCCACTTCGAACACGACAGTGACTCATCCGTTGCAAGTGATACATGTGGATTTATGTGGACCAATAGGAACGGCTATTCATGATGGTATGAGCTACTTCCTAACCATTGTTGATCAGTTCACAAGGTATGTGGAAGCTATCCCAATTCGACAGAGTGCCTGTGGAGTGTTTGGGTAGTATAAGCCACTTGTCTTCAAGGATGTACTCTGTTGGACCGACCAATGGAACTCCGTAGGAAAACATGCTGACATTTTCAAACCGGTCTTCAAGATTTATTCCAGAGAGTGGCACATACGTTCCAATGACTTTTGCAAAGAGGACCCACGGTAACTGTGCCAAAACAATGGCAACAACAAGAAAGGGAATGAGGGATTGGATTGAGATCATGGTGATTTTGGAGCACACTCTGACGAATCTTATTGGATGCATAGATTTCATTGGGTCTCTCAATACCCACAATAATCCACACTAGAATCTTCTTAAAATCCGCACTAGAACCTCCGACCTCTTCATCTCATCTTGGATCCACAGATGACCCTAGTTGAAGGGGCAGATAGAACTGATGGTATCATCAAAACAAGTGCTCCAGCATCCGTAATGAATAAGAAATATCATGAAGAGTCAAGAGTGAAGAGGGAGAGGGAGAAGAAGAATCCAGAATAAAAAGGGATATTATTGAGAATTCGAAAAAGAAAAAAAAAATGATAAAAAAATGAAGCATGAAGGCGAGGAGGAGGCAGGCCTTTTATATTCCCCTTTCTCACCCCGCCCTGTTTATTTGCAGCCACCTGCCATGCAGGAGTGGCGAGCAGCGAAATATATAAGGCGCCGCATTCCCGAAGATTGTGAAGGTAATACTAAAGAAACCTATGGAAATTCCAGGAGTCATTGGTGTTCGGAATATGGTGAACCATTCAAGCGGGCCGACGAAAAGCGACTCCCAAACCCTTAAGATAGCTATTCCAAAGCCTTGGGAGAAAATTTATGCATAGCGTCAGATTAGCTTCGGAACAGCTTCACTTACAATTTCTCGTCCAGTATGTGGATCTTTGATGCTTATTGCTAGGTTTTTGTTCGAACATGAATCACGTGAAGTTGCATTTGTTGATGATATTTCAAAGTGAGAAACGGGGCTAATTGAATAGGAGACCACCGGGTCACTCTCATTGTCACCCTCACCCTCACCCTCACTGGTTTGTATCTAGCACTCCACGGCAAACACCAAACCGCCATCATAACAACCCAAAGAGCTGTGCACTATGTACTGGAAAGGGCTCCTCTGGCTGACCAAGACGAAATCTGGAAAATGGTTCTAACGGGGTATTTTTTGAAGATCTTTCAATGCATCTTGTCTAGAGCTAAGACAGATTTTATTGGTTAGAAATAAAAAATATGACATGTTGTCAAACATTTGATATTGGAATTGGCAGAATAGGGAATAGAGAAGAGGGAATAGAGAAGAGGGAATAGAGAAGAGAGAAGAAAGAAGAGACGATAGTACAGGGAATAGAGAAAGATGGACAGAGGAATAAAGGAATGCGCTGGGCAAACCTGTACGAACGTGAACATTCGTACATCACAGGTGTCACCACCAATTCACGTACATGTCAGTACCGAATTGGACTTTCGAACAAGTAGAGTGGGTGGATCAAGTGAACAAAAATAAAAGTGATTAATTGGATAGTCACGTGAGTACAAGTGATGATCCAGTTATTGTCGTGGAGAATAGAAGTGTTTGGGTGGACACGTGATTGACAATATAAGTGGTTAGTCATGACTGGACCCACAAATCCTAATTTGCACATTCAAGTTGGCGAGTCACGTGAACAATGACTTAGGGTAAAGACTAATGTCCTGCATTATCAAATTATGGACACTTCAATAGTTATCGGAACCACACGTCAAAACCACACCTTTCAGTGAGTGCGAGAATATGCGACGCGCACCAGGATGGCTACCACCTTATTGTTGAGAGTTGTAATATACACTCCCGTAATCTGGAATAGTTATCACGTTACTTTCAATAAGTCACGTAAGTGTGGGACTCCAGTGATCATCCTAAACGACTGATATTCTTATCTGTCCCCAAAATTATACTAAGAGATCCTTGTATCTTAACGCCATTGTTTCGATAATCTCTTATAAGGATATTCTCGTCCATTCTTATACGCTCCAGCTTTTCTCCCTCTTCAGTCTCTTACTGACATTGCCTTCTCCAAGACAATGCCTAGACATTAGACGAGAGCTAGACGAGAGTTTAGACGAGCACTCAGAGAGGATCCGCCTATCTTCAACAATACTCTTTATTGTTTCATCTGTATGCAGTCACATGAACATGCAGTACACCTGCGTGTACTGATCCCTCAAGTTCAACACTTATCGCACTGTGACCATACTTAACCACTCTCTTCCTCATTCACTTCTCACCCTTTACTGAATAACAAAAGGGAAAGAGGCAGACAGACTGAGAGACAGAATTAGACAGATTAAGACAAAAAGAGAAAGAAAAAGAAATTGCGATTAAGATTGAGACTGAGACTGAGACTGAGACTGAGACTGAGACTGAGACTGAGAGACTGAAAGACAAAAGACAAAAGACTGAAGACTGAAGACAAAAGACAAAAGACTGAAGACTGAAGACTGAAAGACAAAAGACAAAAGACTGAAAGACAAAAGACCCAAAAAAACAAACAGACTCATAAACCTACTGATCCCATACTATGAAATTACGCATTGCTTGTCTTCAATTCAACCCTGTCATTGGCAAGGTGGAGCAGAACGTTAGTCAAATCAAAAAACTCCTCTCCAAATCCAATCAAAAAATCGACCTCTTAGTGTTGCCTGAACTCTCCATAACAGGTTACAATTTGCACTCGCCAAAGGAAATCGAGCCGTACTTGGAACAACAAGGCAAGGGCCGGTCGTTTGATGTGGCCAATGAGCTTTCGAATACTTATAAATGCACCACGGTCATTGGGTACCCCGAAACCTGGAACGGCACCACGTATAATTCTGCCATGGTGGTTGACCGAGCGGGAAAACTTGTTTCCAATTACCGCAAAACTCATTTATATGAAGCTGACGAAGGTTTTGGATGTTCCGAGAACCCGGATGCCAGTTTTCCGGCAGTTATGCTCCGATTTCCGGGCGAGAACGGGACTTCTTTGGATGTGCGCTCCAATATTGGAATTTGCATGGATTTGAACCCAAAACAATTCAAAGCTCCTTTCAATCGCTTTGAGTTTTCCATGACAGCTTGGAAAAATGACTCGTCCTTGATTATTGTGCCTACTGCTTGGCTTAGTCCGGATCTGCCGGGTTTGCAGGACCACTTGAATCCATCTGAAAAGCAACTGCTAACACATTTGTACAGGGACTTTGTGACTTCCCAACAATCCCAAAACCACAAAAAAACGAGCCATTCCCATAATGATGATCTTAAAAATGATATAGTTGGGGGCCTGAAGGTTTCAGAAGTGTCGTCTTCTGTGCAAGCCCACTTTCAGAAATCCGATTTCGTCACCAACCCAACCAAAAGATCCGCTCCTCTTGTCAATTATTGGATCCTTCGGTTCTTTCCGTTTTTACTGCATCCCCTCAATGGCCTCCCCAAGAAGAAGAACAAGACTACCGTGGTTCTATGTAACCGGTCCGGCATCGAGGACGACGTGATGTATGGGGGCTCTTCGTGTATCGTACAGTTCGACCCGTCGTCTAGCGGATCCCTGGCCCAAGATATGGAAAACCCCAGCGTGAAGGTGTTGGTGTCTGCAGGACAAGTTACTGAAGAGGTGATCTACCATGAAGTGGAGTTATAGTTTGTGATGTGCAGGATGTCCAGTTGGTCCAGGGTCTAGTGATACTTGGTGTGGACTCAATTGTGGATCTCTGGTGCCTTCTGGCCCAAGGTAGTAATAGAAGTTTAGCCAGGTCTTCAATGAGGGTCTAGGCCATTTCCATGCACTGACCATTCTACCACATACAGATCTAGAAAAAGGCTAATGGGATAGTACTAGTCATACTCACGGAGACATCTGTCATGAGGATCCCAATCCAGACTCCAAATGGGAAGTCCGAGATCTCGGTTATAGCAGAATCAACCACCGACAAGAAGCATCTTTCGGCCATTGAACAGGGTCAAATCAAAAGTCTCCAACCCCCAAAGGTCATGGACAAAATCCCAAAGGGAGACTTTCATTGGGATGCTTTGGGTGCCAGGTCAGTGTGGGCCTTTGGACCCTCCGATATGCAAACCCCATCGATTTTACTGGACGATTTTTTTGAAGAAGAGACCAGTAAGAATGGTTCTCGTCACGTGAAGGAGTCTATCGTGGCAGGGATCCATATGGGAGCCCATGAAGGACCACTCTGCGATGAGCCCTTCCGACGCACCAAGTTGAAGATTCTCCATGCCGTGCTAGATGGAGCTGTCTTGAAGAATGCGAGTCAGGTGGTGCCAATGACACGGAAAGCCGTGCATTGTGGACATATAACGGCCGCCCCCAGACTATTGGAGCCCATGTATAAGGTGTACGTCACGTGTACCTCCAATAGCATCTCGGCCGTGCACACGATGCTCGAGAAGAGACGAGGATGGGTGATTTTCAAGAAGTGCCACCAGACTCTTGCCAAAATAAAATCGCCAAAATAAACTTGCCAAAATAGACTCGCCAAAATAGACTCTATGACTTACTCCATATGGTAATGAAAAGAAGGGAGTTGGCTGGTTATGGGGCTTTTTTTTTCTTTTTTTTTTTTTTTTTTAAAATCCAGCAGCAAACGTGTTTAAAGAGTTACAGCACCTTGACTTGAGAAATCCCCGACCCCAGGTTCATTCCCAAAATCAGTATCTCGTCAGGCATAATGAAGCCATAAGTAAGTACTTTTTAAGGGACTTAAGGGACTTCATACACCCATGAATGAGCTATATATTCAGTCAACGGATGTGATCCATAATTTAGTCGAAGGGTTGAGATTCCGGTTTCGTCAGGTACTCTGTTTATTATGTTCATTCGCCCAAGATTCGTCCGAAACGAATGTGAGGTACTTGAATGCTTTTAGAGAAAAAGAGCGTGCCCCTTAGCACGAGAACAATACCTCTTTGTCTGGTCTTGGCGACTTAGACCGAGACTTAACCAAAGACTTGGGTCCCACGGAACCACTGGGCCTCTAGGAATTTCAACGGCTTCCACATATATTTGACTCACTTTGAATGTCCCTCTATATATCAACTCTAACTCTCCTTCTCCACGATGGTCAAGTCTTATTGCACCACATCGTTGAGATAACTGAGTACCGTCCCAACATGTGCGATGTTGGGTCTTGGTGTGTTGATGTGGCTATTTTTGGGATAGACTGTGAGGGCTTAAAATACTTCCATAGGTAGGACACTGGATCAAGTACAGTATGTAGTATTGTAGTATTGTAGTATTGTAGTATAGTATTGTAGTAGTGTAGTATTGTAGTATAGTAGTATTTTAGTACTGTAGTATAGTAGTATTGTAGTATTGTATAGTATAGTAGTATTGTAGTGTATTATAATAGTACTGTAGTATTGTAGTATTGTAGTATTGTAGTGTATTATAATAGTACTGTAGTATTGTAGTATTGTAGTATTGTAGTATTGTATTGTACTAAGTTATCTATTTATCCGTTGATAGTTCCTCACCAAGAGGAACCAGTGCGTTTTATATAGCTTTTGAAGAGAAACGTGGCAGTGAAAACTCTTCGCCAAGAACAATGGTGATGATTGTTCTTGGCATCTTCGAAAAAGGGCCATCATTGTTGATGGTCGAACGCCGTCTCACTAATAGGATCGGGCAGAGACACTTTCTAATCCCTCCATAGGTAGGACACTACCTGGTGGATCTGACAATAGTCGTATTTTATTATAGTAGTATTTTATTATAGTAGTATTTTATTATAGTCGTATTTTATTATAGTAGTATTTTATTATAGTCGTATTTTATTATAGTAGTATTTTATTATAGTCGTATTTTATTATAGTCGTATTTTATTATAGTAGTATTTTAGTATAGTAGTATTTTATTATAGTCGTATTTTATTAAAGTAGTATAGTAGTATTTTAGTATAGTAGTATTGTAGTATTGTAGTATTTTATTATAGTAGTATAGTAGTATTTTAGTATAGTACTATAGTAGTATTGTAGTATTGTAGTATTTTAGTATAGTACTATAGTAGTATTGTAGTATTGTAGTATTGTAGTATTGTAGTTTTGTATTGTAGTATTGTATAGTAGTATACTATAGTAGTGTTAGATTCCGGTTTCGTCAGGTACTCTGTTTACTATGTTCATTCGTCGATGATCCCTCCGAGGGAGGAATCTGAGGTACTTAAATACTTTTAAAGAAATAGGACGTGCGCCTTAGCACGAGAACAATGACACTGAACGCCGTCGCAACTTCCTTTGATTTTGGGTCTTAGCTTCTTAATATGCCCATTGTTAGGAGTACACAGTGAGGGCTTAAAAAACCTCCTTAGGTAGGACACTGGATCTAACAAGTACAGTATGTAGTAGTATAGTTGTTCTGTAGTGTAGTAGAGTAGTAGAGTATTGTAGTACTGTAGTGTAGTATTGTAGTATACTATAGTTTATCGTATGTAGTTTTGTATAGTAGTAGAGTATAGTAGTAGAGTATAGTAGTATACTATAGTAGTATAGTAGTATAGCTGTTCTGTAGTGTAGTATAGTAGTATAGTTGTTCTGTAGTATACTATAGTAGTATTGTAGTATTGTAGTATTGTAGTATTGTAGTATTGTAGTATTGTAGTAGAGTAGAGTAGTAGAGTAGAGTAGTACTGTAGTATATTATAGTAGTATTGTAGTATTGCATAGTAGTAGTAGTAGTAGTAGTATTGTATAGTAGTAGTAGTAGTAGTAGTAGTAGTAGTAGTAGTAGTAGTAGTTTTGTATAGTAGTAGAGTATACTATAGTAGTAGAGTATAGTAGTAGTAGTAGTAGTAGTAGTAGTATACTATAGTAGTAGAGTATAGTAGTATACTATAGTTTATCGTCGATCAATCTGTGCTCGTACCACTAGCCGTTTTTCTCAAAGTCACTTGCATACAGCTTGCCGTAAATGTCGTGGAAAATGTCCTTTCATTGAATCAGGTAATTCATGATAGTATGAGTATAGTATGAGCATAATATGACCATAGTATGAGTATAGTATGACCATAGTATGACCATAGTATGACCATAGTCTGACCATAGTATGACCATAGTATGAGTATGGGTATGTACTAAAGGTATACCTTTTCCACTTTAATCTTCTATCTCATGTTCAGTCAAAGTAAAATTTGCAACTTTGTTTAATAGCGTTGGTTTGCTCATCAGGTAGTCCAGTAGTATCTCAACGATTCCAAGGTCAGATCTGGTAATGTCTGACCTCATTGAAACGGGCATTTTAGGTCAAAATAATCCACAGTTAATAATCACAGTGGCCATCAAAATCCAGATATACACTGATCATCACTCCCACCATTCTTTTAATTTAGCACCACTTATTCCCGTACATAGCAACTGTCAGGTCCATCAGTCACTTTCAAAGTGTAGTGAATTATTATCCACTACTACTCTGTATTTGTCGCTTTACCCTCATCACACCCAGTGGAGACACGCCTCTTGCGAAGAACTCATCGCCACGTCTTTCAATGGGATAGAATACCAGATTGACGAGAGAACCCACCGAGTCACTGTCCACGAACACAGGCAGCAAGATCTTTGCGATGAATGCATCTCACGACTACACCACATTGGGCAAGTCCAGCCAAAGCATGGAAATCGAAGGTTTTCGGAACATGGCCGGTCTGGGATATACACGGCCCACCGGTCTTCGGTTCCAAACCACCTGTATGCGGCATTTCCGCTCAGGCCAAGGTTATGCACTCAGCAGCTCATGGTCGCGTATCCATTGATGGCCGTCGTACCTTTTCAAAATGGTGTTTTTGCCGTCTACTTCGAGAAGGACGACGAAGGCAAGTCCAAGGGTTTCGGTTTCGTCAACTTTGACGACCACAACGCTGGTGTCAAGGCCGTTGAGGAATTGAACAACAAGGAGATCAACGGTCAAAAGTTCTACGTTGGTAGAGTACAAAAGAAGAGAGAGAGAATTGAGGAGTTGAAGAAGCAAGAAGAGAGAGAGAATCAAGGAGTTGAAGAAGCAAGAAGAGAGAGAGAATTGAGGAGTTGAAGAAGCAAGACGAGAACAACAGATTGGAACAATTGTCCAAGTACCAAGGTGTTAAGTTGTTCGTCAAGAACTTGGATGACAGTGTCATCTCTGAGGCTTTGGAGGAAGAGTTTAAGCGTTTCGGTACCATCACCTCCGCCAAGGTCATGGTTGATGAGACTGGAAAGTCCAAGGGTTTCGGTTTCGTTTGCTTCTCTGCTCCAGAGGAGGCTACTAAGGCTATCACTGAGATGAACCAACGTATGGTTGTTGGTAAGCCATTGTACGTTGCTTTGGCTCAACGTGAGGACGTCAGACGTTCTCAATTGGAGCAACAAATCCACGCTCGCAACCAGATCAGAATGCAAAACGCTGCTGCTTCTGGTATGCCAGGTCAATTCATGCCACCAATGTTCTACGGCCAACAACCAGGCTTCTTCCCAGGTAACGGCAGAAACAACGGCCCATTCCCAGGACCCAACCCACCAATGATGATGCCAAGAGGCCAAAAGCCACCACCTCAAGGTCAATGTATTGAAGACATAAGAAATAACAAATGCTATAAATGTGCTATAAATGTGCTATAAATGTGCTATAAATCTACTATAAATCTACTATAAATCTACTATAAATATTCTATAAATCTACTATAAATATTCTATAAATCTACTATAAATGTGCTATAAATCTACTATAAATCTACTATAAATCTACTATAAATCTACTATAAATCTACTATAAATCTACTATAAATCTACTATAAATATTCACTAATCAGGTTGTGGAATAGAGAAGACAAGTAATGATTGATTACCAAAGAATTCTGTACTGGAGCTGGACCTAACGGACAACCCGTCCCAGCTTACGGCATGCCACCAGTCTTTGGAGACTTCAACGGTCCAAACGGCCGTCAACAAAGAGGCTACTTCCCAAACAACCGTAACCAAAAGGGCGGACGTCAAACCAGAGATTTGGGAGCCATCATTGCTTCTGCTCCAGCTGACCAGCAAAAAAGAATTTTGGGAGAGGAGTTGTACCCAAAGATTGTCTCCACAGGTAAGGCTCAAGAGCCCGAGGCCGCCGGTAAGATTACTGGTATGATGTTGGACTTGGACAACCAGGATATCTTGGTATTGTTGGAGAACGACGAGTTGTTCAACAACCACTTTGAAGATGCTTTGAATGCATACGAGGAGTACAAGAAGTGTGAGGAAGCCCAAGCTTAAATTGGTTAATGGAGTTTTCTTTACTTCGCATGAATTCGGTTGCTGCCAGGTCGCCTCAGCTCAGTTGAGAGGGACTGATTGGTATTTTTTTTGAATGGGTAATTGGTTCTGTTTTATATACCAAAAGAAAAAAGGGGAGAAAAGCGTACTAGTTGTCTGGTAGAAAAGGGAGAAAAGCTTACTAGTTGTCTGGTAGAAAAGGGAGAAAAGCTTACTAGTTGTCTGGTAGACTCCAAGCCAAGAGGAAGTAAACGTAAGTACAGTTCAAGTGTTTATTAAACTTGCGCATGATACATGTCGAAGGAAACAAGTAAATACGGGTATCAATGAATTTCAAGTAAATTCCATGTACGTTTCATGTAGAAAGCATGTAGGAATTGCCTTTACGAGCTCATACAGGACCGTCAGAAGCCTAATCTACCATTTGAGTTTGTACTGGCATAATGCAAAATTGTCTATATAGTCTTTAGAGTCGCCGGAGTTTTCTCTGCATATGCATAGTATATTCGAAGGTAGCACGATGCAATTTCTGAGCAAGAGCCATTTTGAACGAGGAATGGGCAAATCCGATGATCGACTCAGCCGTGTTGTACATGGCCAATCCTACACCAGGGCCCTTATAGTCCTCGATGGTCTTTGTAATTGGCTCTCCACCGGAGGCAGGCGTGAAGGTCTTTTCTAACTTGCCAGCCTCGGTAGCAACCAAATGGTAGCAACCAAATCAGTGGCCTTGTACTGATCTCCGTGAGCGTTTCTTCCAATAACAATTGGTTTTTCCCATGCTGGAACCAACCTGGGGATTCTGGGGATAATAATGGATCCCTGAACACACTACCACCTAAGATGTTCCGGATGGTACCATTGGGCAATAACCATTTTCTTCAACTTGAACTCTGCCACTCTTCCTTCATTAGGAGTGATAGTGGCACACTTGATACCCATACCGTACTCCTTGGTAGAATTGGCGGCGTCTACAGTAATCTTATCGGAATACCTATCTAGTTTTTAAACCTGAACAGAATACCTGGAATTGAATACCTGGATACCTCAATTCCTGATACTCGGATTATACCTGAAACTGAGTATTTGGAATTTTTTTCTGGAATTGAATACCTGAAATTGAGTATCTGGATCCTTATACCTGAGTACGTGTACCTGGATTACGTCTTCAAAGAGATAGAGATTTCTCCAAGAGATAGAGATTTCTCCAAGATGTAGAGATTTCTCCAAGAGATAGAGATTTCTCCAAGAGATATCTTGGAAAGGTGTTCATACATGTCTTCAAATGATATCCCGAGACTCTGGAAGATGCTCTGGGACAAGTATCTGATAATCTCAGTAGTATAGTAGTATAGTAGTATAGTATAGTAGTACAGTATAGTAGTATAATAGTATAGTAGTATAATAGTATAGTAGTATAGTAGTACCATAGTATAGTGGTATACTATAGTAGTATAGTATAGTAGTATACTATAGTGGTATAGTAGTAAAGTAGTATACTATAGTGGTATAGTAGTAAAGTAGTATACTATAGTGGTATAGTACCATAGTACCATAGTATAGCAGTATACTATAGTAGTATAGTGGTATAGTAGTATAGTAGTATACTATAGTGGTATAGTAGTAAAGTAGTATACTATAGTGGTATAGTACCATAGTAACATAGTATAGTGGTATTATACTGTGTTAGATCCACTTTAGGTAGGCACTGGCTAGAGACATTACGAAAGCCTACGATGTCCGATCCCAACAATGGCCACTGCAAATGCCGTGTCACAGCCTTCGGTGCATAAAGTGCCACCTTCTACCTTTAAATTTTCTGGAACAATACTTACCATTGTTCTAGTGAAAGTTTTCCGGTACTACGTTTCTCTCAAAGCTATATAATTCATTCCGGCTCCTCTCTTCGGGGACCATCAGCGAATAAAAGTCTAGGTAAACATGTTATAAAGAACATATTATAGTATAGTAGTGTAGTAGTACCATAGTAGTAAGTACCATAGTAGTAAGTACCATAGTAGTAAGTACCATAGTAGTAAGTACCATAGTAGTAAGTACCATAGTAGTAAGTAGTATATGTTAGATTCTTGAATACATCTAGTACTGGGGTTATGTCATTCGTTGATGGATTCCCAGAGGTGCCGAGTACTTATATAGCTAACCTGTGGGTACCAGAGAAGTGAAGCATGGTGGTTAAACGCCATTTCACGAGGTAAAGTGAATGGATGAGTCTACGTCACGTGGTATGTTACCTTGGACGAGTCATTGGCATTCGTAGGCTGGAACAATACCTCTATGGGTAGTGTATTTACCCATGGTGGGTCTAACAAGTATAGTAGTAGTAGTGTAGTAGTGTAGTATAGTATAGTGTAGTAGTGTATAGTATAGTATAGTATAGTATAGTATAGTATAGTATAGTATAGTATAGTATAGTATAGTATAGTATAGTATAGTATACTATCAGAGGGTGTAGTGTAGTATTATAGTGGGTGCAAAACGTACTGATGGTGATATTTTGAGGAGATCAGGAATGATGGCAGGCAGGAGGAGAAGCGCATCATGAATGGCCGACATGGGCACACCATAGCTCAAGTGAGTCAAGTGAGTAGCTCAAATTCTCGCGTCCACGAAACCCTGTGCTCTCATACAAGTCTCATTACTGTGTAATAGAGTATAGAGAGTAGAATGCATTACAGTAGGGAATATATATGGAGTGGGGGGAGTGTAGAGAGTATGGAATATAGAGAGTAGTGTTTGGACTATGGAATGGACTATGGATTGGACTATGGAGGTAGAGTGTATACACCTAGCATAAGTTGATATTGCTACTACCAGCTATAGCTAGAAGTGTAGTACAGTGTAGTATAGTGTAGTATAGTGTAGTATAGTGTAGTATAGTGTAGTATAGTGTAGTATAGTGTAGTGTGGTGTAGTACAGTTAGTAAAGTTAGTACAGTGTAGTGTGGTGTAGTACAGTATAGTACAGTTAGTACAGTGTAGTACAGTTAGTTTAGTATACTGTAGTATGCTAAGAGTAGTGTATAGTAGTGTATAGTAGAGTAGTACAGAGTAGAGGATTCTGGAGTCTATATTATAGTGGATGTGAATGTTCAATGCTTATTATGTTGGTATGTGGTCTGATAAGTACTAGGACACGTGATACACTACTTAAACACGATACATAATTACCTAATATTCCGAACTCACGAGTAATTTGAGATTGACAAAGTATTATGGAAGTCTAGAGGGGTCAGATCATCTAGCAGCTTATATACTACTTTTAGACTCAAGACTTATTCATTTTATTCAATACTTCCAGACTCATTACTTATTCAATACTTCTAGACTCAAATCGTTAATACTTATAGACTCAAATCGTTAATACTTCTAGACTCAAGACTTTGTGCAGATTTTTAATAACTCTGTGGTTCAGAAGCGTTTCAAGATTGTTTCAGGTTTCTTTCGGTTGCGTTACGTGCTCCAATTAATTCAGTTGCTTCAGTTGACTCACTTGCTTCACTATTCAAACTGCACAAGCCACCATAACGATAGGTATAGAAGTACTAAAGAGTCTAGCATATTGACTGGCTATCACTATACATATCACTATAAGTATGTCACTATACATATCACTATAAGTATGTCACTATACATATGTTACACCAAGAGGTTCATATTGTCCAGCCGGAACCTTTGATTCCACATTTTTGATTCCACATTTTTGAGTCCAGAACTTTTGGATCCACCGATTTGAGATCCATTTTATGTGGGGTGGGATCCATTTCATGTGGGGTGGGGTCCATTTTGTCAAGGATTTGGGGGTGTCGAAACTGTACAGGCTCCAGAATACAAGTGTCGGTTTAAGAAGACATTGGATTTGGGGGTGCCAGTGTTGCGGGTATGGGACTTTTGGCTATCCATACAATTTGTTGGTTCTGGAAACCATGAATTTTTTGGAGTTAGAATTTTTTGGAGTTAGAATTTTTTGGAGTTAGAATTTTTTGGTGCTAGAATTTTTTGGTGCTAGAATTTTTTGATGCTAGAATTTTTGGGTGCTAGAATTTTTTGGAGTTAGAATTTTTTGGAGTTAGAATTTTTTGGTGCTAGAATTTTTGGTGCTAAAAGTCTTTGGGTATGATGTGACTCCTCTAATGCAGACTTAGTAGGCCACCGGGGATTTTCTGGGACTGAATTGAGCTTGTGCAGGTAAACAGCCAGATGGCTACCCAAAACAGTATTTACGGGTCAATGTATTTTTCTGTTTCACTCGGTACTCTCCTGGAGTCAATACCTACTCGATTCAATACCTACTCGATTCAATACCTACTCGAATAAATACCTACTCGGTTCAATACCTACTCGATTCAATACCTACTCGATTCAATACCTAATCCAGTCGTGCTTGCTGGCTCTGTAACCAATGATAGTGTGCCTCAATAACTGGTCTAGTAACTTCTTTAGACCGCACACTACCACACATACCACTAGTCACCGTTGCCGCAGTTTAACTAGTGCTACCAAAATAGTTCGCCAGTAAAAACAAAGTGCTAGTTGGATCCACCATAGCTAGTATTCTATTTTTTCTGTACTTCAAGCCTGCTCTGTTTAATCCTAATAATGGGCTTTCCACTGTGCCACTCCTCTCATTGTTTTAAGTAGCCAAGATAAATGAGATAAACCCGAGGTGCCAAGATAAATGAGATGAACCCGAGGTGCCAGCATGAATGTGAAGTTACCAGGATGAATGTGGAGGGTCTTTCTGTACCTAGCAACAAAACTAGGATATGCTGACTCCACCAACTACTAGAGTAGCCGCATTGTCCCTCTGAAAAATATTGGCAATTGAACATACTAAGCAGAGCAGGAACCTAAACAAGAATACAACAATGGAGTAACAAAACAAGTAATACAAGGAGTAACAAAGAGTCAATGAGTCAAAGAGTCAAAGAGTCAAAGAGTCAATGAGTCAAAGAGTCAAAGAGTCAATGAGTCAAAGAGTCAATGAGTCAAAGAGTCAATGAGTCAAAGAGTCAAAGAGTCAATGAGTCAAAGAGTCAATGAGTCAAAGAGTCAATGAGTCAAAGAGTCAAAGAGTCAATGAGTCAAAGAGTCAATGAGTCAAAGAGTCAATGAGTCAAAGAGTCAAAGAGTCAATGAGTCAAAGAGTCAATGAGTCAAAGAGTCAATGAGTCAAAGAGTCAAAGAGTCAATGAGTCAAAGAGTCAATGAGTCAAAGAGTCAATGAGTCAAAGAGTCAAAGAGTCAATGAGTCAAAGAGTCAATGAGTCAAAGAGTCAATGAGTCAAAGAGTCAAAGAGTCAATGAGTCAAAGAGTCAATGAGTCAAAGAGTCAATGAGTCAAAGAGTCAAAGAGTCAATGAGTCAAAGAGTCAATGAGTCAAAGAGTCAATGAGTCAAAGAGTCAAAGAGTCAATGAGTCAAAGAGTCAATGAGTCAAAGAGTCAATGAGTCAAAGAGTCAAAGAGTCAATGAGTCAAAGAGTCAATGAGTCAAAGAGTCAATGAGTCAAAGAGTCAAAGAGTCAATGAGTCAAAGAGTCAATGAGTCAAAGAGTCAATGAGTCAAAGAGTCAAAGAGTCAATGAGTTAATCAAAACTACAAAAAGCCAAAATAAATGATGAGTGAAATATGTTACTTTAGTTTGTAACATGAAACAAAACCATTCCGAAGAAAAGGTTGAATATCAGTAAGCTGTTAGACGGATTGATTACTTGGAAGCTTAATGTGGCCTGGGGCGAGGTCAGACTTCAATGCACCGCCCTACGCTCTATATACTGATGACCTTAACTTGTATACCATCACATAACACTGGCACCTTCGTCTACACTCTGTGCCGGTGACTTAGTAAGCTTTTTTCCAGCATGCCCAAAGACCTCGAGGCTATAAAAAAAGCCATTGAGCCCATAGTCGAGAAGCTATGCTCTGGTAACTATAGCGTTGTTGGCCGATTTCTCTTCTTGGGTCATCGATGAAGATCAAAAGAATGGGCAAGAATCTGGTAATAACTTTATGTTTGAAAAGAAGCCACACTAAGTTAATGTAAGTTAATATAAGTTAATGTAAGTAAATCTAAGTTAATGTAAGTCAATCTAAGTAAATATAAGTAAATATAAGTTATTGTAAGTAAATCTAAGCAAATATAAGTTATTGTAAGTAAATATAAGTAAATCTAAGTAAATTAAATCAATTGGGTTAATCGGGTCAATGTCATCCGGGTCAATGAAGTACACGCGTGCATATATTAATACTCAGCCTACTCGGTGTTTCCATTGTTGCACTGTATTTAGTCTGGGCACCTTGACCAGCCCAAGACTCCAACGATATCACTATACAGTATTTCTTAGTTACTACGAAGTACTATTTTGGTGGAGACGGGAATATGCCTGGTACATGTGAGGTACTGGAACCATCAGCACAGTAGGTTCTTAGGGCTCATCCACTTCTCCTTTCGAGGACGTTCTCACTATACCCAAAGCTTAAATTTCGGTTTTATGTTTTAGGGTTTTTAAAGCCACCTGTTTTTTCCCTTTGTAGTCTCTTTTCTGGACTATAAAAAGGCTTTTTTCCGCAGAAATTATCGGTACCATTAGGAGGACCAACCACCAACCAAGAATACCAATAAGACCAATAAGATCAGGGATAAAGCGCTGATTAGGAAGACCAAGGAAAGCAGTGATTAGGAAGACCAAGGAAAGCAGTGATTAGAAAAACCAAGGAAAAAACACTAATTAGAAAAACCAAGGAAAAACCACTAATTAGAAAAACCAAGGAAAAACCACTAATTAGAAAAACCAAGGAAAAACCACTAATTAGAAAAACCAAGGAAAAACCACTAATTAGAAAAACCAAGGAAAAACCACTAATTAGAAAAACCAAGGAAAAACCACTAATTAGAAAAACCAAGGAAAAACCACTAATTAGAAAAACCAAGGAAAAACCACTAATTAGAAAAACCAAGGAAAAACCACTAATTAGAAAAACCAAGGAAAAACCACTAATTAGAAAAACCAAGGAAAAACCACTAATTAGAAAAACCAAGGAAAAACCACTAATTAGAAAAACCAAGGAAAAACCACTAATTAGAAAAACCAAGGAAAAACCACTAATTAGAAAAACCAAGGAAAAACCACTAATTAGAAAAACCAAGGAAAAACCACTAATTAGAAAAACCAAGGAAAAACCACTAATTAGAAAAACCAAGGAAAAACCACTAATTAGAAAAACCAAGGAAAAACCACTAATTAGAAAAACCAAGGAAAAACCACTAATTAGAAAAACCAAGGAAAAACCACTAATTAGAAAAACCAAGGAAAAACCACTAATTAGAAAAACCAAGGAAAAACCACTAATTAGAAAACCCAGCTAAGATGAACCCCCTTCTGCTGCTCCAGGCCTTTATCTTAGCAGCAGCTACGGTCGATTCTGCAGGAACATTCTACGCCAAAGTCGACGGCTCATACGAACGGCTCAAGGTGGTCAGTACCCCCGACATCGGTCTCATGACTCTTGTGGATACCCATACCAATAGGTTTCCGCAAGCTCCTTTGTTCACCTTGAATGATGGAGTAGCCACTAGTATGGGCGAAACACCCCCCAGAGTGTTTGGAACACTCGAAAGTTATCTTGCTATCGGTAACAAGAAGTACATCAAGCCGTTCAAGCTCCAAATGGATGAGCACTCCAGGGTGTTGAATCTCCGTATGAGCCGCTGTACTTCTCCTCTCGGCTTCTTCCCTATGACTGCAAACAATGTATCCGAAACAGATGCCGTCAAGTGTTCTTCCTTGGACATATACTTCTTGACTCCTGCAGAAGCCAATGAAAAGGGTACTGGTTTGGAAGTGAATCTGGGTGTACATCTGGGAGTAGATCTGGGAGTAGATCTGGGAGTAGATCTGGTCTGAATCTGGGAGTAAATCTGGGGCTGGAGCTGGAGGATGAGGAGCGTTTGAGTTCAAGCACGGAAAAGTGACTAAGGAAATAACACCTGAACTTTTGGAACAAACGTGACAGTCCTATAAGAATCCAAAACAGAGTCCAAAACAGTACTTTTATAATCGACCAGTAGTAAATTTATTTCGCTACCTTTAAATTGTTGAATTGGTATTGTTGAATTGTTGAATTGTTGAATTGGTAAAATATCAAATTGCTAAAATATCAAATTGCTAAAATATCAAATTGCTAAAATATCAAATTGCTAAAATATCAAATTGCTTAAATAGCAAATTACTTAAATTGTTGAATTACTTAAATATCAAATTGCTAAAATATCAAATTGCAAATTGCTGAAATTGCAAATTGCTTAATTCCTCAGACGCATCTGCATACTATTTTAGTGTGTCAGAAAACGTGGCTCAAAACTCCCGCTTCACCAGAGCAATAGGCACAATTGTTCTAGAATATTCTTATACCCATCATAGCACTTGTACGATGACGGCCTGGCCTTTTTTACGAGAAGACAACGTAGGCTCCATAATACCTCTATGGGTAGTATCATATCTACAGTGGATCTACTATAGTGTATTATAGAAGTCATGGTATAGTCATAGTCATAGTGTATTATAGAAGTACAGTATAGTATAGAAGTATAGAATTATACTATAGAAGTATAGAATTATACTATAGTAGTATAGAAGTATAGTATAGAAGTATAGAATTATACTATAGTAGTATAGAAGTATAGTATAGAAGTATAGAATTATACTATAGAAGTATAGAATTATACTATAGTAGTATAGAATTATACTATAGTAGCATAGTACTGTAGCACCTTGGTAAATTGTCCTTGGACTAGTCTATACACTATAGTGGTCCTGTTGAACATGTGAAAAGTCCTGGCCGTGTATGAAGAAAAGAGATACCTGCAGTCCCGGGGATTTGCATAAAGGGACAGGCTTCATAATGTTCCAACGAATGCATAAGTGCACACAAGTCTTGTAACTGGCACTTGGAGTCGGGAGGAGTCGGGAGGAGTCGGGTTTGACTTAAAACAATGGATCACCAAGTCCTCACCCAAAAGCAAGGAGTCTAGGGAATCCCAAGTATATATAGAGGTGATTCCACTCATTCAAAAATGGTATGACTAGTGACCACAGTATTACGGACTTCCTAGTACCGAATAGTCGCATAAATCATGGGCCTGAAGCATAAATCATGGGCCTGAAGCATAAATCATAGGCCTGAAGCATAAATCATAGGCCTGAAGAATACGAAAACTCAACACAGCGTACTTCGTGTGTGTTTAATGGTGACCAGTAATGTGTTATGTGCAGGCGTCTCACCTGCCTCACGCCTCATGTAGAATTTTGGTCTTGTAATGTACAGCTTAGTATCGCTGTATATCAATAAATATACTAAAACACGGGTTGAAGGTTCCTTTTTTGGTTTAGACCTTATACTGTTCCTGCATACTCCCCATCCTACTCCTGCCTTACCGAGTACTCCCCATTCTACCTTACCGAGTACTCTCTATTACTGAGCCATGTACTAGTGAGTGATTATAATAAGTGATTGGTCATTGGTCATTGGTCATTGGTCATTGGTGATTGGTGGTTACGAGCACGGCCCCTAGTCTAATTATCTTCCACACATTTGATATTATAATATGCATAATTTTAATAATACAGTCTTAAATATTCACCTGATATTATCAATTTTTTTCTTGATTACAATGATAAATTAATGGCAAGGGAATTTCATCTTTGATACTGGGTGAATGCAGTGCGATGATATTTTGCAATTTTTCGCAGCAATTGTGTGGTAATATAAAGCTGCAACTGAACGTAAAAAATCAGCGAAGGAGAAGAAAAAGGTTTTAGCTATAGATATGGAAAATAGCAGTCCAGAAGATTGATTGAGAGCTTTTTGGGATGTTTTACCATGCTGTCAAGGTCACCATTAGAAATTGTTAATTGACAGAGTATATGCAGGCATGTATGCTA
The DNA here is from genome assembly GCA_002374735.1 of Metschnikowia sp. 13-106.1. Classification (NCBI taxonomy): domain Eukaryota; kingdom Fungi; phylum Ascomycota; class Pichiomycetes; order Serinales; family Metschnikowiaceae; genus Metschnikowia; species Metschnikowia sp. 13-106.1. Next base: position 55,273 of record NLAL01000083.1, read on the forward strand.
TATGCAGGTGCGTAGCCTTTTTAAGTATAGATTTGTTTCTTTCCGGCGACACGGCATGGTAGTGGCTAGCATAATCTTCCAATGAGAATTAACGTTTTGAATGTATAGGAACAGTGCTTTGTTTTTGTTTCCAAATCAAAATGTCATGGAATGGCCTTCCTTGAAACTCCTGATAAAGCACTTTCTGTTATGTTCTTTAATACATTATGTTTTACGAAAACTTTGCTCGTCGATGGTTCCTCAAAAGAGGAAAAGGTTCATTGTCCAGATGAGTTCTTTACTGTCCAGAGAGTTCCTTACTGCCCAGAGAGTTCCTTACTGTCCAGAGAGTTCCTTACTGCCCAGAGAGTTCCTTACTGTCCAGATGAGTTCTTTAATATCGTATTTAGCTCCAAGTAGTCAGGTTCTTAGATCCAATATGGCAAACAGTCGTACACGAAGACGTCTGTTGGAGTTTCGGGTTTCTTTGCTGGTGAAAAATGTGCCACTAAACGCATACAACTTCACTTTGTTGTCCGGGGAATATTTTGGGAAGGTGATTAGCCAGTCTTGCGTATCCATTATGTATGCCCATGATTTTTTAAGCTGCATAAGGTCTGTTTCAGTGGTTTTTTTTGGTGTATGACCGGAATTTGCTCACACTGTATGCGATGTCTGGGCGACTGATGTTCGCCAACCAGTTGTCTGATCTGAGTAGTTCTTGATAGACTCTAAGCAATCTCTCATCTAAGTAATTGTCATCCTTATCATGACCGTAGACGTTCATAGGAACGCTCTGAATCTTATTCGGCTTATTTACTTTGAGAGAACCGTGGCACCGAAATCTCCACCAGAACAATGGTAAGGGTTGTTCCAGTATATTCTAAAGGGCCATAGCTTTTCGTGCATTGATGGTTGTGACATTGACTTTAGAATGGCCATTTTATGTTCGGACAGGGCCATTTTATGTTCGGACAGGGCCATTTTATGTTCCGACAGAGTAGGTTCATGGATCCTCTATAGACGGGGCCTTGTATATGGTGGTTCTAACACATTCTGTAATTCTGTAATTCTGTTATTCTGTAATTCTGTAATTCTGTAATTCTGTAATTCTGTTATTCTGTAATTCTGTTATTCTGTAATTCTGTAATTCTGTAATTCTGTAATTCTGTAATTCTGTAATTCTGTTATTCTGTTATTCTGTAATTCTGTAATTCTGTTATTCTTTAATTCTGTAATTCTGTAATTCTGTTATTCTGTAATTCTGTTATTCTGTTAGATCCACCTTGACAGTACTCTACGTATTGAAACATTTTGAGAAAACTGTCTAATAACAACGGCTATTGTGAGCTTTCTTCCAGCAATCGTGTACGTACCAGCCATTATTGCGTACCAGTCATTTTTGCGAGTTACCATGATGACTTTTGAATGTGCTAGAACAATGAGCTCTGCTGAATTTTCCGTAGAAACCCTTTCTCTTTTATAAGAAGCTCAAGTCCTCAGGAACCTTCAACGAATGAACATAATGCCTACCTGAAGTAACTCGAACATAACACTACTACACAATCTATACTACACAATCTATACTATACAATCTATACTACACAATCTATACTACACAATCTATACTACACATTCTATTAATTCGACCCTTAATTAATACACTATTTGTCAACAAGTACATAGAATTAACGGAGGAAAGGTACTTCGGGGCCAAGTTGTATGCAGAACACCCAAGTGTAGAGAAGATAACGCCAGATCCGCAACGACGGTTGCGGTACCAGGAGGACCTGTGATTAACCAGGGAGTGATATCCAGTGGATGACTCATACTATAAGACATTGACCTCATAGTCTCATCAAGATATGTAAACACTCTAGGGGAAGTGTTTCAGGAGTAGGAGACGAAGAGTTGTCAGTGCTCATTGAAGTATTATCAATACGAGATCTTTTGGTGGTCTGGATCTTGGAGGTATTATTAATACGAGGGAATTTAGTGGGTCTGGTTCTTGGAGGTATTATTAATACGAGGGAATTTGGTGGGTCTGGATCTTGGAGGCATCTTGGTATCCCTCCGGGCAGTTGATATTTGATTTTCAATACTAACAGTAAATGGGTCAAAGTCCCCTTTATATATTTGGAGATTCTTCCTTCATCACTCAATCAATTGTTGGTACAATTAATTGCTGTAAAAACTGATTGCTTTGCTACCCCACAAGCCGTGGGTATCAGAGTGAGCTCTTTTGATTGCTGGTTTTCAACACCAAGTCTCACATCTTTCTTGGTGAGAATGTCAACGAATACCTAGCGTGTACGGAGGCAAGGTACTTCGTGGATATGTTGTACGCAGGCCATTGAAAGGACAATAGGGCAGTGCGGGTTTTAGCCGAACTGAAAAGTATAAGAAGCGCTGTGGACCCGTTAGGTAGGACTTTGGTTTTGTAAGGTACAATTACTGATCCCTATATATTAATATATACTAAGACAAAAGTTGAAAGAGAAGGTTTAGCAAAGCTAGAGAAGTCTATATAAGAAGGTGTCGTCCATATACTGTTTGAATTTTTAGTGTTTGTCAAAAATCAGAAACAGCCAGCCAGTAACAACAGACTAGTAACAACAGACTAGTAACAACAGACCAGAAACAACAGACTAGTAACAAAAGACCAGAAACAAAAGACCAGAAACAACACACCAGAAACAACAGCTTACGTAACTTCTCAAGTATTCAAATACCTTGATGAGACTATGAAATTCATGCATAACAACAGTATATTCCCCTGGACTGCACTTCATGGTTCTTGGAAGAACCTCCTGATGTACTTACTATAAAGGTACAAATGGTGTTAAGTAATCTAAATGAGAGGCAATAGGGCGGTGCACACCTTGAACAAGAAGGTAGTGCAGACCTTAGATGAACAGAAAAGTATAAGAGGTGCAGTGGCTCCTCACATAGGACTTTGGTCTTGTAAGGTAAAACTTATACCTGTATATTAATATATACCAAAACATAGGTTTAAATAAAACTTACATATACCTGTATATTATATATACCAAAACATAGGTTGAACTAAAACTTATACCTGTATATTATATATACCAAAACATAGGTTTAAATAAAACTTACACATCCCTGTATATTATATATACCAAAACATAGGTTGAACTAAAACTTATACCTGTATATTATATATACCAAAACATAGGTTGAAATGGTGTCCTATAATCCTGGGCTATTAACATTACCTGAAGATCATGTGATCATAGGAAGGTCCTGGTCAAGATAGAGTAATGTAGTAGAGTAGAGTGAGTAGTACTAGCACTAGCGTATACTTTGGTATACAGTACGATAGAGTAGACTATAGATACATCATATAGAATATAAAAGTAGTGTTTTAGCAGTGTAGAGTATAAGTCATTATGGACTATATAATATTGGAGTGGAGAATAATTTAGTGGGGTAGAGAATAATTCAGTGAATAATTTAGTGGAGTAGAGAATAATTTAGTGAATAATTTAGTGGGGTAGAGAATAATTTAGTGAATAATTTAATGGGGTAGAGAATAATTTAGTGAATAATTTAGTGGGGTAGAGAATAATTTAGTGAATAATTTAATGGGGTAGAGAATAATTCAGTGAATAATTTAGTGGGGTAGAGAATAATTCAGTGGAGTGAGTGGCGTGCAGTATATTCCTAGTATGTCAGACATTCCACCAATAACCTCAATGGATCGAGGTCTGCAGCAGCAAAACCAGCCTCCTTCAAAGTAACTTCGATTGGTTGGTTCTGTCCAACAATGGCTTAACAAACTCCTCCAACTCCTCTCTGGTCAAAGATGCACACATCAACATCGTTCATAAGAGACTCAAAGTTGATGGAGCCTGGGTGTTGGCAGACAAGACCTTAACCTTCTTGGAAGCCACAGGCACTCTGTAGAAAGCCTTAGGGTTCTCTCTGACGTCAATCTGTATCTGCTTTTGAACTCGTGGGCGAAATGGTTGGCAATAGCGTAGTCAAAGTGGCAAGTTGCTTTATGCAACTAAAAGTTTTAGACTTGATATTATATTCGTTGGGAAACTTGATATTATATGGACTCAATATTCGTTGTGAGAGTCAATATTATATTCACTATAAGACTCAATATTTGCTATATGACTCAATATTTGCTATATGACTCAATATTCGCTATATGACTCAATATTCGCTATAAGACTCAATATTCGCTATAAGACTCAATATTCGCTATAAGACTCAATATTTGCTATAAGACTCAATATTCGCTATAAGACTCCAGATACCTCTGAAAACCTACTACCAAACACTTGAACCTTGCAAAACAAGTACTTCGGTACATTTGTGGAACCTCACATTATGGAATTATTTACAAAGGAGTATGACTGATACACTTGTTGCATAGTGACTCAGACTTTGCTCAGAGCCTGACACAAATTTTAAATCTACTACAGGTTTCCTGTAATGCTTGCAGATGGCCCCATCTTTTATGGATCCAGACTCCAAACAATCTCTACAAGCTCAACTACTGCTGCAGAGATAGCACTTCAAAACACCTGTGTGTGGAGATAATTATAAAGCTTTATCTGAGAAGAGAGAGCTGCCCAAGTTATAAAAGAGTCTATACCAGGAGCCACTATGACTCACTATACAGTACTATTGAGTCTTTAATGTTAGTACTGAGTCTTCGATCCGTAATTATTTACTCTTTACTTGGTAATTATTTAGTCTTCACTCTGTAATTATTTAGTCTTCACTCTGTAATTATTTAGTCTTCACTCTGTAATTATTTACTTTTACTTGGTAATTCTTTAAAACTTCAAACTCATTTGAAAGAAAATATGAAACTCCTTTGAAAGAAAATATGAAACTCCTTTGATACACATTTGAAGCTCATTTGGAACTCATTTGGAACTGGAAAATTCTTTGAAACAAAGTTGTTTGCCTCAAATATCAACACTTTTACATGGCAGTCATACTCAAACTGCTGTGAACCTCATTTGAGACTTCTTTGGTATTTCTTTGATACTCCTTTGCAATCCCTATATTCGTTTTTGCAACAAGTTTCGTATTAACGACCCTTTGCAACATATTTATACGACTTCTTTTTATGACTCATTAAAACAGGACATGACTAACTTCATTCCGCTATTCAGGGTATTGCAATTACTATAATTGATCATTCCTTGAAATGGTAATTGGACAAACTCGATACTCAAAAGGATACTCAAAGAAGATAGTATCTTCACTCTGTAATTCTTTAATTTTCACTCTGTAATTCTTTAATCTCTATTCCGTAATTCTTTAATTTTCACTCTGTAATTCTTTAATTTTCACTCTGTAATTCTTTAATCTTCACTCCCTAATTCTTTAATCTTCACTCCCTAATTCCTTAATCTTCACTCCCTAATTCTAACATATAATAGTACTGCCCAACATCAACAACACTAGTACTGCCTTATTTCTAGAAATTTATGGACCACCGTATTGTTTGACCTTTATGGAAAGTGCAAGGATCTAAACTGCGGGGAGCTACGGTGTGGTGTGAGCTCGAATCCAAAAGTAGATGGGTCTAACTTGTATATGCTCGCATTGCATTAAAAAGTGTTTAGTGAAATCCACTTGTTCCTCCATGGTGTGGAACCTAATGGTCTTGTACACTAATTATGGTACACACTAGTTATGGTACACACTAGTAGTAGATTGGCTAATACGATAGACTGTATACTACTTAGTTAGTAGTTATGGGTATAGGGTATAGACTACAGCAGTTTATGTAGAGCATAGAAAGTATAGACTGTACACTATGGAGTAGTTGGGAGTGTGGCACTATAGAGTAGTTTAGTTTTAGACTAGACTATAGACTGTGCTTATTATTGAGTATAGTCCACTGGTTGTATGCAGTACTCGGAATTATTCATTCGTTAATTTTATGGACTATAGATTGATAAGCCTTGTAGTCTTTTTTAGCCCTATATAGTACTAGAAAGGTACTACTGGTCTAGACACTAGTGGACTTTACTAAACTAAAACTAATGAATCTGTGTTCCACACTACCTTTTTTTTTGATACGGCGCCCCCTCAGAAAATCCCAAGACTCTCTGTTTTCCATCCCATGGCCTCCAAAATTTATGGTTGCAACAAAGGCATGGATGCAAATCCTATGCTTTTGCATTTGGATGTACGCGCCCTAGCAGTAACAATTTGTAATTAGCCCCTCTGGCCAAATGGTTAAGGCATCCGCCTCCTAAGCGGAAGACTCCGGGTTCGAGTCCCGGGTGGGGTTCGAATTTTTTTGCGCGCACTCAAAACTCAGTACTTACAGTACTCACAGTACTCACAGTGCGCTACTACAAATTAGATAGTACCATGGTCAAGTAATAATGCGTAGATCGTGTTTCGTATACTTATTTGGGACCCTAGAACCCAAAGTCAAAAGCACTCATGTCTGGCTCAGCAAATCCTGCATCGTGAGATACCGGAGCCAAGTTCTTCCGGGCCGAAAACTCCAGGAACGCCTCGTGGGCCACCACTTTCTCCGTTTTCTCCGCCAAAAACTGCCACCGTGTCAACAACATCACCAGAAGATAATCACACCCCATGCGTGAGTAGATATTGGCGAGTTTAATCACGAAATCAAACTCCGTTTGTGCTGACACCTCCATGGCTCCTTCAAGATACGTTTGTTTGGCCAGTCTTAAATTTGAGTAGAGCACGCCAAGCACAGGGTCATCCCTAAGAAAACTAGAACTTTCCGGAACAAAACGAAGCGTCTGGAAGTCGGTTTGGAACCGATCGCTGAATTCAGAAAGGTGGTCCTGCACACAGGCATGCGGCGTATGAAGCAATGCCTGAATAGACCAAGCTTTTCTCTTCATCTGCCAAAAAGCCCATGACGTCATCCACCGATCGCCATGCTCCACAGCTCCAGGAAGAACATATTGCTCTATTATGGCCTGCACACAAGCTCTATCGTCATTAACTCGGGCCACCGCCAACGCTAACTCAATGTCCTGCACCTTGTTACACAACACCATGCAGCAGTCGTAGATCTGATCTGCCAACAAGAAAAACGCTGCCAGATCTAAGTACCGGTGTTTCCCCAATAGGACAAAAGCATTTTTGGCCGCTGCAGATTTCCACCGGGGCTCGGAAAAATCGTTGCCCAAAAACTTGAGCATTTTGGCTCGCTCTCCATGCGTCACCGTATTCCAGAGCCCTACCAACACTTTTTTCTTGCGGAGAGCAAGGTAGAGAACCGAGACTCTTCCTGAAGGGTCTCTGGAGTCGGCGAACTCGTTTTGAGCCACAGACTCAAGCGTTTTGCCGAGCCGGATCCGGTCTACCCAGTACACAATTCCGGTGGTGCATATAGTGTTCCAGGTCATGCGGTGGTAGACGTTTTGCAAGAGCCCAAAAAGCATTTCTTTCTGGTCACTGTGGAGGGCCCACGAAACGTCTCGCATATTCAAGGCCTTCTTTTTAGGCGAGCTCTGGAAAAGCCCGAACGAGTACACGAACTTTAGGCCATTGGCATCGAGCGACGTCCGGTACTGCTCTGCATGCAGGACCACCTTGATCACATTCGTCAAGGTGATTTGTTGGTGGCGGGTGATCAAGGGGAGAGAAACGGAGGCGAGTTTTGTGAGGAGAAGCCGAGCCACTGCTTCACCAAAAGACGAGAAGACATCGTCATCAGAATCGGCTCTCAAACTGGGACTTGAACTGGCACTGGAGACCGTGTCCTGCATACACAAGATGTCCCCAGCCTCGAGGTCCAAATTCCAGGAAATGGGCCGATTTTGCCGGAGAAAACGCAATAACCGAACCAAAATGTTCTTCACAAGCACATCTTCATCCATGAGAAGGGCCTGGATCAAAAACTGGGGGTGGTACACTGCCAAAGGGCCATTAAGTATACGCACCACCTCCGAAAGTGCCAAGTCCCTTCCACTCCGTTTTCCTCTGTCTCCTCCACCTTCTCTTTGGTCATTTTTTTCTGAGTCTCTCTTGAAACCTAGGAGTTCCTGCACAGTAGCATCGATGGGCGAAGTCCCGTTCCCAATACTGACTCTTCCATCTTCAATAAAAAACTGGTTTCCACTGGAAATCACAAGGTAATGGTCATCAAGCCACACCAGGTCGCCAATCTCATGCTCCGTATAATTAGAAATGTCTATCCTTTTCACCACCGCAAATGTGGGGATGCGGTTGGTATAGTCGTAGCGGAGCTGTGTATATAAGAGCACGACCCGGGAGAATCCCACAGATAAAATGGCGTATGTGGTGGACCGGGTATCGCCCATAAACGTCCAGTCAAGGTCACGTGGCGGGCCCAATTCGGCTGCAAATGTCTCGGAGTACTCCAAAACCCCACTTGTGCAGTCCCAGATCGTCAACTGCATGCCGTCAATGATGGCCAATTTGCCTATGACTGAGGCTCCGTGGATAAACGTGGGGTTCTGGAGATTGGTGTGGATCTCGCACGTTTGTCTCCATTTGACGGTGTTTTCCAGGTATTCCACTGCGAGGAGGCGGAGAACACCGTTTTTGTCGATCACCGAAAGGTCTTTTTCCAAAAACGTTGAGATGTTCGACACTTTGGGCGAAGGACCGTACTCTCCGGGGAACGGAGTGCATACAATCGGCTCGATCTGGAATTCTTCAACTGGTTTTGCCGAAAAGAGAAGCGGCATCCGATTTCTGCCCAGCCCATATTCTTCCTGTCCATTTTTATCACCTTTGTCCTGCGCACACTCAACTCTCCATGCCTTGGTTATCACTGGACTATAAACAGCAATGATGATGAAAAGAGAAGGGCTGATTTTCTCCAGGAAAAATGCCTGCGGAGTCGCTTCAAGCCGGTCCTGTTCATGCTCCACGCTTAGACGCAGGATCAACCATGCATCCAGTTCATCCTGGGAAGCCCCATCGCAATCCCAGAAGCTAATGTACCCTCCTGATTCAATAGTCACAGCAAGATGACGCCTGGAGGTTTTGGAGGGGAAAATGTCGTTGATCAAGACTGCGCTGTGTATGCAGGACAGCCGTTCTTCTTCGCCAAAATCGCCAGATTTTCCAAGATTTAGACGGAAACGCTTGCTGATGGCAATGGTTGCCTCCTTAAAAGAATGATCATCACCATTATTTCTTTTCTGTACCGGAACAGGTTCCCAAATATAGTTCTCGTTGCCGAAGCGCAGCACACTAAGCATGATATTATCCGAATAGGAAGTCGAGGAGGTGAAGAGTTTGGTGACGGATTTGGAGTGGCCCAGAAACTTCTCTTCCAAAACAACCAAGGGCCGTTTGGGGTCTGAGAGCTCGAGTTGCACGCTCCGTAACGTTTTTTTTATGGCGTCACTGCATATAAAGAACACATTGCCGTTTTGGAATACTGCATCCGAACACCGAATAAAGCAGTTGTCCATACGAATGCGCTCGACTGGAGAGAGGGAGGTACGGGTATCAAGGTTCCCCCGGCTGGGTAAGCACGTGGCCTCCGTAGGAAACCGGGCCACTTCCTCGAAAGCCACGGCATTTGGCGGGTTATGGTTCAAGTTATGGATTTGGACAAGACACGACTCGGCCTGGCCTTCCACCAATAAAAGATCCGAGCCAGCATCACCCGTTTCAAGTACTATGCACGCCCGGTAGTCGGCCACCTTTTCGGGCAACTCCAAGCGAGCCCACAACTTAAGGTAATTGTGCCCGTTGAAGTCACAGGTGGCCCACACATGAAGCACGTGGTCACTGGTCACGGTGTACAAGATGCAGTTCTCCTCCGACCCGGAGAAGTTTGGCATGAAGGTCCGGAGGTCCCGGATATTGGCCATGGCCTGGAGATTCATGCCGGCTGTTTTGTCCACCGCACGACGGCGCCATTTGAAGTCCACAAGCCATAATTCCGGCCCATGGTCTGCATACGCCAATTCAAAAAGCGTATTTTCACCGTAGGTGATCCTCATCCACACCTTGGCAAAATGGTCGAGCAGCTGCGTGTTATAGGCGATTATTTTGCTTGCATCTGGTGAAATATCCACCATTCCCACTGCACTGGGCGCCAGTTTGTGCCACCGACACGATACAGTCACCTGGGCATAATCAGCTTCAACATGGAGAAGGTAAATGGCATCTCCAGTGCCCACCACAAGTTCCGACTCCGATGGAGCCCACCGTGCACATAAAATGGAAATGTCCTGCACAGAAGAGGTCACGTTATCGTTCACGTGACTCTGCACGTGACTCGACACACTTTCCATAATCTTCCCCTCCCGGCCTTCCAAATGGCTTGGAAAGACCCGGGTGGCTTCCTGCCATTTAGGAATAGACATGTACTCGTTAACAGGACGTAGTAAGACAATTTCAGGGCCATATGCAGCACAAATTAGGCCAGTCTCCCCATTGATGGCAACAGCAGTCACGTCCCGGTCTGCATATAGGGTCTGGAGACTTGAAGACGCCAGCAGAGTGCAAGTGGAAGTGGCGTAAGTCATGGAATGGATGGTGACGTTGTTGCCAGACCCGTACACCACGAGACGGTGGTTTTTCCATTGGATTTGGTCGACGCACGCCGGCGAATTGACGTCTCCCGGGGAAAAGGTCACGGTCATTCAGAATGCAGGATTTCGGGGGTACAGAACGGGGTGTATGGTGTATTGAAGGGAGAGGAGTGGAGCAACAAGTGGAGTGGAGGCACGGGTGTAGCAGGAACAGTTGAGGTGACGAGAGAAGGTGGGTTGTACCTCCGTACACCAGAAATATGATAAGGATAGCAAAAAAAAAAAAAAAAAAAAAAAAAACAGGAAAAGATGGGAATTGGCCCTTTTGCTTGTTTTGTGGATTTAAGGTTGAAGTAAGAGGTGTTTTTGAGTTTGTTTAAGTGTATTTACGGCTTTTATGGGAGAGTTATGGCTGACTTGTTGGAAGGGTAAGTCCAGCACTGCACAGAGCAGCAGGTCACCTCATACTCAAAAAAAGCCAACTCAACCATATTTCTCTAGTGTCTATGGTACTCCATTTTTTATAGAGAATCTCTACAATATGCTTAATTATGTGTATATAGTGTACTTCCATTCCCATAGTGTACTTCCATTCCATAGTGTACTTCCATTCCATAGTGTACTTCCATTCCATAGTGTACTTCCATTCCATAGTGTACTTCCATTCCATGGTCTACGTCCACTCCATAGTCTACGTCCACTCCATAGTCTACGTCCACTCCATGGTCTACGTCCAAGGGTACTAGAGCCAATAAAATCCTTTCTTTTTTATATACTCTACCACCTTACATTGCCTTATATACCCTCCAATATTCGCTATACTTTCTACTTCTTTCCACACTGTCAAATTCTCTAGATTTCGTTTTCTGCTGTTTTTTCTTATACTCTCTATACTCTCAATTCTTTATACTTTTCACTCTATACTCTCAATTCTTTATACTTTTCACTCTATACTCCCAATTCTTTATACTTTTCACTCTATACTCCCAATCCTCTATACTCTCTACGCTTTAAGCTCTGCTACTCCGGTAATGCTGATTATCTCAAAAATCTCTACTAAACCTTTGATTTGAGGCCCTTTCAAGCTGGGATTCTTAAACGACTAGTCTTAGAACCACGATAAGCAGGGCTTGGTTCATAGGTATTATAAAGCCTTCGCCGTGTGATCCTAACAATAGCCTTTGCAAAACGCCGTTGAGCTAGAACAATCCCCGCTATTGGTAAGGTGAAGAGTCTTTGGAAGGTTTCTTTTCTAAAGCTATATAAATCTGCTCGAATTGCTCCTTTAAAGAATCATATGAATATAGTAATAATTAGGTATTAAACGTGCTAACGAGAGTCTAACGGGGACCATACTAATACTTGGTGACTTTTAAAGTACTCATACTTGAAGTTGCATGTTAACCACTATATTTAAGGTATTGTCCAGACTCTTCTCTTTCTTTTTATGTGTATTGCGTTGCTATACACTTTGTGACGAAGAAAACCCATATTCAGTCAAAAACTTCAGTCACAATTGCGTGCCAAATCAGACCAATACATGCCTCATTTGGACTAGTGCGTGTTGCCTTATGTGGAGCTAGAGACTCTGCCCCCATTCACCTGACCTCAATCTTAGCTTTGATATAGGCCGATTAGAACATTATCTGAATAGCTTGTAAATCATTTTGGATAACACTGACTGTTCCGGCCATTCTATTTATTCTCCAGTTAGTGAAAACCCATTCAAATAAACCAATCTTTTAATAACAGGGAAATATCCACGGAGGGCCATGGACGCCGTCATATAGTATAGTACAGTAGTACAGTAGAGTATAGTACAGTAGAGTATAGTACAGTAGTACAGTAGAGTATAGTACAGTAGTACAGTACATTATAGTACAGTAGTACAGTAGAGTATAATACAGTAGTACAGTACATTATAGTACAGTAGTACAGTAGAGTATAATACAGTAGTACAGTACATTATAGTACAGTAGTACAGTAGAGTATAATACAGTAGTACAGTACATTATAGTACAGTAGTACAGTAGAGTATAATACAGTAGTACAGTACATTATAGTACAGTAGTACAGTAGAGTATAATACAGTAGTACAGTACATTATAGTACAGTAGTACAGTAGAGTATAATACAGTAGTACAGTACATTATAGTACAGTAGTACAGTAGAGTATAATACAGTAGTACAGTACATTATAGTACAGTAGTACAGTAGAGTATAATACAGTAGTACAGTACATTATAGTACAGTAGTACAGTAGAGTATAATACAGTAGTACAGTACATTATAGTACAGTAGTACAGTAGAGTATAATACAGTAGTACAGTACATTATAGTACAGTAGTACAGTAGAGTATAATACAGTAGTACAGTACATTATAGTACAGTAGTACAGTAGAGTATAATACAGTAGTACAGTACATTATAGTACAGTAGTACAGTAAAGTATAGTACAGTAGTACAGTAGAGTATAGTACAGTAGTACAGTACACTATAGTACAGTAGTACAGTAGAGTATAGTACAGTAGTGGATAGTACAGTAGTACAGTAGAGTATAGTACAGTAGTACAGTAGAGTATAGTACAGTAGTACAGTACACTATAGTACAGTAGTACAGTAGAGTATAGTACAGTAGTACAGTAGTACAGTACAATACAGTATAGTGTATCATGTGACGCCGAGTACAAATTATAAAGAGACTGGACTGGACTGGACTGGACTGGAGTAGCAGAGTGAATATGAGTATGGCTAAGATACAGTACTAGAGAGTAGAGCACAAAAAATCACGGTAGGAAGGACCCTTTGGCAGTGTCTTTTCAGTGCAGGGGAAATATAAATATGGATATATAAAAATAGAAGGGTATAAGAAAAAAGGTATTTGATTCTAACCTAGACATTTTTTATGTAAAACTAATTAATGAAAAAAAAAGACAATTAGAAAAACAAATCCTTATTTAGCTTAGCAAATCCTTATTTAGCTTAGCAAATCCTTACTTACCTTAGTAAATCCTTATTTAGCTTAGCAAATCCTTACTTACCTTAGCAAATCCTTACTTAGCTTAGCAAATCCTTACTTAGCTTAGTAAATGCTTACTTACCTTAGTAAATGCTTATTTAATGGATGGTCGGTCCAAGAAACTACTGAACTATGTGCCTACATGTTAGATTCTTGAATATTTCTGGTACTGGAGGTTATGTTCGTTCGTTCATTGATGGACTCCCAAGAAGTGGGAATTTGGGTACTTATATAGTTACTCTGTGAGTACCAGAGAAGTGAAGCATTGTGGTTAAACGCCATGTCACGAGGTAAGACGAAAGAATGAGTCCAAGTCACGGGGTATGGTACCTTGGACGAGTCATTGGCTTTCGTAGGCTCGAACAATAACTAAATGGGTAGTGTCTATCCATGGTGTGTCTAACTCGACTGCATAATCTACTACATAATCTACTCTATACTACTCTACTAGTATAATCTAATATATACTACATAATCTACTCTATACTACTCTACTAGTATGATCTACTCTATACTACTCTACTCTATACTACTCTACTACTATACTAGTATACTAGTATAATCTGCTCTACTTCTACTCTACACTACTCTACTCTATACTACTCTATAATCTACTACCCGGCTACTCTATACTTTATACTACTCTACTCTACTCTATACTCTATACTCTATACTCTATACTCCATACTCTATACTACTATATTAGTGTAATTTATACTACTCTACTACTCTACTACTACTAGTATGATCTACTCTACTCTCTACTCTACTACTATACTAGTATAATCTATACTCTATACTACTCTCTACTCTACTCTTTACTTTACTACGACTAGTATAATCTATAGTCTATACTACTATACTGTATACTACTCTATTCTACTCTACTTTACTAGTATAATCTACTCGACTGCTGTATACTACTCTACTCTACTCTTTACCTATGCCTAATTTGGTCTGTATATTGGTACATCTCCACTGTTCGTTGGTATCTGTAGAAGGTGGAGCTGCTTATGACTTTGGAAGTGGATCTAACAGTCTACACTGCTATAAAGTTTGTACTGCTATAAATATCACTACTATAAGGTTTGCACTGCTATAAATCTTACAACTAAAAGGGTTGTACTGCTATAAATTTCACTACTGAATATTCACACTTTTCAATTTACTCTGTAGTCTATAGTCTATATTCTATATTGTATACACATGGCCACCAAGAATAATAGAATAGTGGAGAATAGTTTAATTGATGTGAATGATAGAATAGTGCAACTGGCGTGAATAATAAAATATGGCAATTGGTGTGGTGTGAGAAACTGAATGGTGTGTCATGGGTGAATATTGGTGCCTAGAATAGTGTGTAATTATTGCGAGTTAGAAGAAGTCCAAGGCTTTACATATTCACAGTATTTAATACTAAAATACTTAGATATTGAAATACTGAAATACTGAAATACTGAAATACTGAAATACTGAAATACTGAAATACTTAGATATTGAAATACTGAAATACTGAAATACTGAAATACTGAAACACTTAGATATTGAAATACTGAAATACTCAAATACTGAAATACATTCCAGTGAGCCAGAGAGCCAGTTAGCCATTTACTTTATTACCCTAGCTATACCAGTAATTATACTACTA
>NLAL01000106.1:0-57116 GCA_002374735.1 Metschnikowia sp. 13-106.1
TCTTGCATTCTGAAAACAGCACAACCCTTTTGCATGGTTTTTTGCATACTCAATCTGATCTCAGCAGTAGTCTTGGAACCGTTGGAATTTGTCAAGTTATCGAGGTTCTCAATAGATTTCAAAATTGCTTTCGAACGACGAATTCCTAGTAAGTGTAAGTCATTAACTTTTGATTACGTCCCTGCTCGCTGTACACACCGCTGTCGCTACTACCGGTGAATGGCATAGTGAGAATTTTGGAGAGTTTTATTTAGGGGCGACTCTTTTTAAATTTCAAAGTTATTCAAACCTGGTGATTTAGACAAAGTAAACGTTGTAACAAGGTTTCCGTACGTGAACCTGCGGAAGGATCATTAAGAAATACTTTTATATTTTTTAGGACTGAACTAGCAGAACATAATTTTATTATTCAACCAAGTTTTTCTTTTAAACTTTCAACAACGGATTTCTTGGTTCTCGTCTCGAAAACGAACGTAGCGAATTGCGCTAAGTATCATGAGTTGTAGACATGAATCATTAATTTTTGAACGCACATTGCACTTGATCCAGCATCAAGTATGGGGAGTGAGAGAGCTTTATGTGTAGACTTCAAACAATTTGACTGTGGTACTAGATCAATTTGACTATGGAAATAGATCAATTTGACTGTAGAATTCAAACAATTTGACGGTAGAAATAGATCAATTTGACGGTAGAACTAGATCAATTTGACGGTAGAAATTGATCAATTTGACTGTAGAATTCAAACAATTTGACGGTAGAAATAGATCAATTTGACGGTAGAACTAGATCAATTTGACGGTAGAAATTGATCAATTTGACTGTAGAAATAGGTCAATTTGACTGTGGAAATAGATCAATTTGACGGTAGAAATAGGTCAATTTGACTGTAGAAATAGGTCAATTTGACTGTAGAAATAGGTCAATTTGACGGTAGAAATAGATCAATTTGGCTGTAGACTTCAAACAATTTGACTGTGGTACTAGATCAATTTGACTGTAGAAATAGGTCAATTTGACTGTGGAAATAGATCAATTTGACTGTAGAAATAGATCAATTTGACTGTAGAATTCAAACAATTTGACGGTAGAAATAGATCAATTTGACGGTAGAACTAGATCAATTTGACGGTAGAAATTGATCAATTTGACTGTAGAAATAGGTCAATTTGACTGTGGAAATAGATCAATTTGACGGTAGAAATAGGTCAATTTGACTGTAGAAATAGGTCAATTTGACTGTAGAAATAGGTCAATTTGACGGTAGAAATAGATCAATTTGGCTGTAGACTTCAAACAATTTGACTGTGGTACTAGATCAATTTGACTGTAGAAATAGGTCAATTTGACTGTGGAAATAGATCAATTTGACTGTAGAAATAGATCAATTTGACTGTAGAAATAGATCAATTTGACTGTAGAATTCAAACAATTTGACGGTAGAAATAGATCAATTTGACGGTAGAACTAGATCAATTTGACGGTAGAAATAGATCAATTTGACTGTAGAAATAGATCAATTTGACTGTAGAAATAGATCAATTTGACTGTAGAATTCAAACAATTTGACGGTAGAAATAGATCAATTTGACGGTAGAACTAGATCAATTTGACGGTAGAAATAGATCAATTTGACTGTAGAAATAGATCAATTTGACTGTGGAAATAGATCAATTTGACTGTAGAAATAGATCAATTTGACTGTAGAATTCAAACAATTTGACGGTAGAAATAGATCAATTTGACGGTAGAACTAGATCAATTTGACGGTAGAAATAGATCAATTTGACTGTAGAAATAGATCAATTTGACTGTAGAAATAGATCAATTTGACTGTAGAATTCAAACAATTTGACGGTAGAAATAGATCAATTTGACGGTAGAACTAGATCAATTTGACTGTAGAAATAGATCAATTTGACTGTAGAAATAGATCAATTTGACTGTAGAAATAGATCAATTTGACTGTAGAATTCAAACAATTTGACGGTAGAAATAGATCAATTTGACGGTAGAACTAGATCAATTTGACGGTAGAAATAGATCAATTTGACTGTAGAAATAGATCAATTTGACTGTAGAATTCAAACAATTTGACGGTAGAAATAGATCAATTTGACGGTAGAACTAGATCAATTTGACGGTAGAAATAGATCAATTTGACTGTAGAAATAGATCAATTTGACTGTAGAATTCAAACAATTTGACGGTAGAAATAGATCAATTTGACGGTAGAACTAGATCAATTTGACGGTAGAAATAGATCAATTTGACGGTAGAAATTGATCAATTTGACTGTGGAAATAGATCAATTTGACTGTAGAAATAGATCAATTTGACTGTAGAATTCAAACACTTTGACGGTAGAAATAGATCAATTTGACTGTGGAAATAGATCAATTTGACGGTAGAAATAGATCAATTTGACGGTAGAAATTGATCAATTTGACTGTGGAAATAGATCAATTTGACTGTAGAAATAGATCAATTTGACTGTAGAAATAGATCATTTCGTTTAAGTTCTACATACTCAAATTGACCTATTTCTACATACTAAAACTAAAGTTAAAATCAGGAAAATGATAAGGTTCGTTTTAGAATTTTGACAAGATGTTTGTTCGGACGAAATAGCTTTATATATCTCTATGGATAGGGTCGTGCCTATGGGGGAATTAACACTAAGTACTTCTTTCCTATTATCCTACTAATTCCTTTATCTCTTATTTATCTTCTTTCTACTAATCACTTCATCTCTTATTTATCTTCTTTCTACTAATCACTTCATCTCTTATTTATCTTCTTTCTACTAATCACTTTCTTATCTCTTATTTATTATATATTACTTATTACTTTTTGCCTTGGCTTTTAGCCTTGGCGTGGCTTGGCTTAGCGTGGTTGATTTGGTTGGCTTGGCGACTTGCAGCCTCGGGGTCCACTAAACCCCAGGCCGCAGTCGCATCTGCGTCCAAAACACCTTAGAGCTTGGCGTGCCAGCGTTTGGAGTGCCAGTTTATGGCATGGGACCTCGAGAGCCCCATACCCTGGTTTCCAGTGTCTTCTTCGCTTTCACCATGGCTCAGTTCAGAGCTCTGGGAAATCACTTCCCTGGTCAGCTGCGAAGTATAGCTGGTTTGTGCATGGGGCTGGAGTACCAGCTCCTCCGTTGCATTTTGTGGATGGGGCTCCAGCACACGCTCCTCCGTTGTAGTTTGTGGAGTGCAGTGGAACTTTGAGCGGAGTTTGGTGTGCAACTTCGAGAACTTTGACTGGAGCTTGCTGCGGAAGTTAGAGTGCACCCGTGAATGGTGGCTCACTGCACTGGCCAAAGTGGCCCTATCAAAAGACGAGCTTGGAGAGTACAAGGTGTCAAAGGATGCACTTGGCATTTCCAATGGCGCTGTCTCTGGCTCGTCGGAGTACGCAGAAAGTGCTGCAAAGTGGTCAGTGTCCATTTCGGCTGGTAAGAAAGCCTGGATTAGGGGAGTGAGCTGCAAGGTGATCAAGTCCAAGGGACTGGTATCGATTTTGGTGGGGCCAGGAACCCACTTGAGTGGTCTCTGTGGCCCAAGCTTCCAAGGCGTCAAGCCTGGAGTAGCCAAAGAGCCTGAAGTCCCCAAGACGGGGGAGAAGTCGGTCTCCATTGGAAAACCGCAGCTCAAAAGCTGGTCAAGAAGGTCACAGGAGCCTGGTTGCTTCATTGAAAAGGTTTCAGGTGTTGGAAACAGGAGCTGAGCGTTTTCGAGTTCGAGAAGTGGAGTTTGAGGTTTGGAGTTTGAGTCGGAAGTCTGTGTATGTGTCTGAGAGTCCGAGAGTCTTTTTGGGAGTGAAGTGAGTGAAGGCTGAATTCAGAGGGAACATCGCGGTTTATATAGCACAGAACTGGCCGACAGAAAACTCGTTTTTAGCATGACGAAAGTTTCTGGGACTTTTGCGGCTCAATTTCTGGTACCTCAAATTTTGGCATGTACAAAAACCAGATTTTGTTTTTTGCTAACCTCAAAACCAGAACCTCACATGCCAGACTTTAAAGCTTCCAGCACCCTGTATATACTGACCCAATTAGGAAGGTAACTTAGGATGAGCATGACTGATATATCAACGATTCTAGGCGTGTGGCGGAGATAAACCCCGGGTCCCTGGACCGTCTAGACCGGGTCCCTAAGCACGGTTTGGTTTTTTTTTTGCACCCGCAGCTTCGATTTGTGATTTGTGGTATGTGCATTTGAGTGATTTTGGAACACCCACTTCTGCATCTGGGACCTCAAAACACTGGCAAATTACCTTTTTGTACGTGAACTGCAGTAGTAGCCAATAGGCAAATAAAGAGCTTGTTTGGGGGTTGTGTGGGACTGAAAAAAGGGAAAATGTGCTTTGGGTGCAAAATCCTGCATACACGTGGGTCGGGGGTTTCCGGGTGCAGATGGTTCTTCTCCCA
Source organism: Metschnikowia sp. 13-106.1 (assembly GCA_002374735.1). Classification (NCBI taxonomy): domain Eukaryota; kingdom Fungi; phylum Ascomycota; class Pichiomycetes; order Serinales; family Metschnikowiaceae; genus Metschnikowia; species Metschnikowia sp. 13-106.1. The sequence goes on from NLAL01000106.1 coordinate 4,436, forward strand.
GAACCTGACTCCAAGTAGCTGGCTGTTCTTGATGGAATCACTTTGGTGGTCTTAAATAAACCAATCAGGTATTTTAGGGTTATCCATAAGTGTTCAAACAGCAGTTCCTAGCTGTTTGGTTGAGATAACAAAAGAGTCTTTAAGCTGTTGACTATAACAACACCATTACCACAATACTGACGGTTGGCATGCATCAAGTAGTCTTTGAGACTGGCATATGTAGACTATTATATTGTACCATGAAGGAACCGTTGGTGTGGATTACTTAACACCATTTGTACCTTTATAGTAGGTACATCAGAAGGTTCTTTTAATAGCCATGGAGTACAGTTCAGTACAATATGCTGTTGTTTATTAGTCATAACGTTTATAGTCTCACCTGGGTGTATAAATACTGAAGGAGTTAAGTAGGCAGTTTCTGGAGGTCTGGCAGTTTCTGGAGATCTGGAACTTTCTGGAGGTCTGGCAGTTTCTGCAGGTCTGACTGTTGCTGGAGGTCTGGCAGTTTCTGGAGGTCTGACTGTTGCTGGAGGTCTGGAACTTTCTGGAGGTCTGACGGTTTCCGGGGGTCTGGAGTAAAGGACAACTTGGTATGTTCCTCACAGACAATTCTGTTTGATTAGCTAACACTAGCATATGGACTGTTAGGATAAATCCTACGAGCACTAGAATCGAGTATTTAGTGTCGGTCTAGTAACGAGGCTTAGCGTAGGCCAGTCTCAAACCATACTAGTCATGAATATGAGATGGTGTGAAGTCCCTCAGGAGTATAATGGTGTGAATTCCCTCATGAATATGAAGGTGTGAATTTCCTCATGAGTATAATGGTGGGAAGCCCCCATGAATATGATGGTGTGAAGTCCCTCAGGAGTATAATGGTGTGAATTCCCTCATGAATATGAAGGTGTGAATTTCCTCATGAGTATAATGGTGGGAAGCCCCCATGAATATGATGGTGTGAAGTCTCTCAGGAGTATAATGGTGTGAATTCCCTCAGGAGTATGATGGTGTGAAGGTTAGTATTCAAGGAGACTTGAATATTAGGCGCTAGGCTCTATGCACTTGGACGCATGAGATATGCCCGCACTAGGGAGAATTCCTGATAAGGACATCTCCGGCCAATGTGAAACATTGCGAAGTTTCAAAACCTGTGGCCGGCTGTTTCAAGAAATCCCTCAAGGGTTACCCGAAACACCAAGTATATAAAACTAGCCGGTTCGCCTGTTCAGGTGGATCCTCAGCAATACCTCTAAGGCATGTTTAGTATTCGAATATACAACTGATCCAACTTTGTTTATAAATCCCAAAGTCATGCACGAGTTCTAACAGTGCTACATCCACATGGGTAGTACACTACCCCTGGTGGGTCTAACATGATACCATCAATACTAGCCGTGGTCAATACGTTTGGACATTGGACATGGTCTTTTATATGTTATTTGATCAGAGTGTATAGAAACCCCCATTCTTGTTATAAGTACGATATTTCGTATTTATCATGAGTGACTTAGTTGTGTCTCGCAAGATGGTTGGTTAGTGGTTAGTGGTGATTCTGCCGTTGAGATGCAAATATGGAATCACAATAAAAAAAGCTGACGGATCAATTGAAAGGAGAAAGGAATCGCCTAATTGAGTTAACTCTAATAAATCCCTAATTGGTGTTTTTTTAGGGGGGAAAAAGCTAGTTTCAATGGTGTGTCCTGCATACACCACCATACTAATCATAATCAACTGATATGTTGAACTTGAGGGATCAGTACACGCAGGTGTACTGCATGTTCATGTGACTGCATCCAGATGTAACAATAAAGAGTATTGTTGAAGAGAGGCAGAGCCTCTCTGAGTCCTCGTCTAAGCTCTCGTCTAGCTCTCGTCTAGCTCTCGTCTTGCTCTCGTCTAATGTCTAGGTATTGTCTTGAAGAAGACAATGCCGGTATGAGGCTGAAGAGGGAGAAAGCTGGACCGTATAAGAATGGACGAGAATATCCTTATAAGAGATGATCGAAACAACGGGGTTAAGAGACAAGGATCTCTTAGTATAATTTTACATACAGATAAGATCGTTTAGGATGATCACTGGAGTCCCACACTTACGTGACTTATTGAAAGTACAGGGATAACTGTTCCAGATTACGGGAGTGTATATTTCAACTCTCAACAGTTTACACTATCATATATTTTCATACGTGTGCCGGCATATAGTGCGCCGGCATATAGTCCCTCCTGATGAATGGTTCTTAAAGCTACTTGTTTCCTGTCAATAACGCATATTTCTTATGTGGCTTTACTGAATGAGGAATATATACATACATTATCGGTTACCATAGTTCCGTATCTTGTATATTTTACATAGTCTAGCTTCTATATCCGTATATACAATTGTTCACCGTTGAAGTATTTTGACTGTTACTCTTAATAACAATATCTCTCTTATTAATACCGTAATGACACAATGCCTTATACCTTTTCCGTTCTGCAACATATACATGTTTATGTACAACTTTTCTTGCATATTGATTCTTATTGAAGACTGTACATCAATTACTGCGTACCTTCCTCTTACACACTACTCAAAGTGACCATTAAACTACACCCTAAAACTTCGTGTTTCTTCCTTTCCATGAATTAAATATTTCCCACCAACCGACGCAAGACGTCGTTTTTCCTCTGGATCTTCTCGATCTCCGCACTGATTTTCATCAACGCTGAGTGTTTCAGGAGATTGGGCAACCCGGCCTTGTTGAGCTGCCTGCGCTTGCTCTTCTTCTTGGACGAAGACATGGACAGTGCAGACACCAAGTCGTTTCGGTAGTCGTCGACGTTGGTGATGAGCCGCAAGCACCGTTCGTATGCTTCTTTACAGAGCAACCGTCTTTTCTGCTCCAGGTGCAGGTGGTTGAGTCTTTTCTGCTCCAACGAGAGAAGAGGCTTGCCTGTTTTACGCCGTTTCTTGGGCTCTTCCTCTGCGGCCGAATCGGGAGGTGTAAGACTGGCGCTGGGTGTGAGTGTGGAGACTGACATCTTCTGGTCCTGCACATACGCACCATTGCCTTTAAACGTCTCCAAATTACGTTTAGCCCCCACTTTCACCTGTGGTGAATTGCCATAGAATTCGAGCGGGTTGACCTGCGAGGGGTACGCCAAGTTATCCAAGAATTTCTGGAGTGCATCGGACTCGGTGTTGGAGAAGAACTGGTCTGCATCCTCCACGCTATCGTCACGGTCTGTTTCGGTGCCCAAGTCGCTCTTGAAGTCGGGCTTGGCCTCGGAACTTTTACCCGAGAAGTTGAAGTCATAGTGGAACACATCTGGTGCCGATTGATATGGTCTTCGACGCTGGGGATGGGGAATAGACACTGCTCCGAGATCACCGAGGGCGAGCCCGATCCCGAGCCCGCCTCCATTAATGTTTTCGTGACTTCCACCGAGCCCTGCCCCGAGACTCCCCATCTCAAGGTCTTCTCCAAGCACAGGCCCCGAAAACGAAGCAGATCCAGAAACCGGCCCGGATGCTGCGGTCACGTGCGCCGCCCTATGCATATACTTGTGGCCTGCATCCAAGCCACCGTTTCCCAGAATCCCTGTACGCCAAGACTGGCCAAGATTCTGGTGATTCTGACTTGGCTGTGTTTGCAGTATTGTTTGCAGTATTTGATGTGGAAGATTATGTGCCTGACTTTGGGGATTTTGGGGATTCTGGTGACTTTGGTGACTTTGGTGTGCATGCTGGGCCTTTTGAAGCAGTTCCACCTCCAGCAACGCATTCTTCTGCTGGAGCTGCGAGTACATGGAGTAAGCCTGCTCGAAGTCCATGTCCATGGTGACCATGTCGAGGTCGAAAATGTCTTCGTCATCGGAAAAAGGCGCCGAAACGGGAGTTTGCGGCTTGGTGTATGAGAAGAGCTGCGTATAGTGAGGTGCAAGAGATGCATTTTGGTGGTTGTTTTGGTGATTTTGAGTTTGTGGTTGCCTCTGATTTTGATGATTTTGGTGCTGGACTTGGTGGTTGGGGACCTTGATTGGAGGGTGGCTGAAGATGTTGAGGTTGAAGTTCTCGCCTCGGCTGGCCACGGCAGTGAAGGACATTGTGCTGAGCTTTTGGAGTTGTTGAAGGTGATTCAGGTGATTCAGGTGATTCAACTGTTTCAGCTGTCTCAGGTGTTTCAGAGATGTTTCAGGAGTGTTTCAGAGATGTTTCAGGAATGTTTCACTTCTGTTTCTCTGTATCTCTGCTTCTCTGCCTCTCTTATCCTTGATCTCTGTTCACAGTTGATGGTGAACGAATATTCGATGAGTATGAAAAGGGGGGGTTTGGTTGTTTAAATAGTGGGACTTGTTTTGGATGTTTTGTTTATTTCTTTGGGGTTGGATTTTGGGTATCACTGAGAGTTGGGATGTTGAGATGTTGAGATGTTGGTGATCTGAGAATGAGATGTGAGATTGCGTGATAAGCTTTGATTGAGGTGAGTTTGATGAGTGGTTCAGTTTTGTTTCAAAAGCGTTTGAGGTTTGTTTTAAATGCGTTATGGGGAGGTTTCCGATGGAGGAGGATGTGTCGGGTAAATTTGCTGACCGGGTGGATATGTGGGGGAAGTGAACATTTATACTGGGTCCGGCTTCTGGCCATGAACGTTTGCCCAAAGGGGTTTCCGGGGAAACGCACCTGGCGGGGATATTGACGCGCGCAACGGACGTTTGCGGCTGTCTGCAGGCACGGCACTGCTCCACCGGCCCGGCCCACGCACCCCCGGGCGGCCCAACCCTTGGCGGCCCAACCCCCAACCCGAAGTTAGGTATGGGCTTTATTCCAGCCCCCCACCCCGATGCCAGCCGCTTTGTTTCATTTAGTGTTGAATGGAAGATGCTTTCATGCACGCAAACAGAGACGCAGCGGGAGGCGCGTCCGTGTGTGGCCTGCGTGCAGGACTATCGCCGGATCGCGCAGGGGCCCGCGCCCCGGACGCAGATTTCGAGGCTGTACCCTGGTGCCCCACACCAATCAGCAGCGCGCGTTAGCCATGACGGCCGTGACACATGCCGGACATGCGTCATTATCTTGTACGGACGGCAGGCAGCCATATTTGCTCTGGCGGCCACCAACGGCAATTCTTCCGTGCGTGGCCTGCCCTCCAAGCAAACCGCACATTCCTCACACTGGATCCGGGAATCGTTTCCTTGCTGCATCTCTAGCCAGCCAAATCCCCTCTCCCCTCCTCCATTATGAGCCATTCGTGAAACACCCACGAAACTCCCCTGAAACACCCACAAAACACTCACAAAACACTCACAAAACACTCACAAAACACTCACAAAACACTCACAAAACACCCACAAAACACCCACAAAACACTCACAAAACACTCACAAAACACTCACAAAACACTCACAAAACATCTCTCTCTCTCTGTCTCTATGCCCCGCGGCCTCTACACAATACTCTTGCCCATACAATACCCCACTCGTCGTCCTCTTATCTCCCATAACTGCAATAACCCCCTTATCTCCCATAACCATGACACGTCGTGGTACGCCATTGCTATGCCAACACGCCACACGTCAATCCACGTCAATCTCCTACATCATTATACATCAATGCAGCCAGTAGCCACAACAATCCCAAAGAATTACATATAGATTTACATAGATTACAGATAGATTTACATAGATTACAGATAGATTTACATAGATTACAGATAGAGTTACAAAGAATTACATAGAGTTACAAAGAATTACGTATAGATTTACGAAGAATTACATATAGATACAAAGAATTACTTGGAACTACAGACAGAATTACATGGAACTACAGACAGAATTACATGGAACTACAGACAGAATTACATGGATTTACAGATAAATGGAATTACAGAAAAGTCAATAATTACAGCCCACAGCCAAAATGTAGTCTTGTAATTACGGCCAACACATAAACAACAGGCCAATATTAATATGGTGACCCCAACTCCAAATAGGAATACACAACAACAAATCAATAAGAGCAAAGACATTTGAGGAGCAAATCAATGACTTCAATAACATCAATAATTGCTGGATAAATCAGGAACAAATCCCGATTACTAATCGATCCAAAAACAATAAATAAGAAATCGCGATGACAAATCAATCACGCAAAAATCAATGGATCAATAGAACCCCGATCAAAAAACAAATCGAAAATAAATCAAAGACAAAAAAATAAATCAAAGATAAAAAAATAAATCAAAGACAAAAAAATAAATCAAAGATAAAAAAATAAATCAAAGATAAAAAAATAAATCAAAAACAAATCAAAAACAAATCAAAAACAAATCAAAAACAAATCAAAGACAAATCAATGTAATGTTCAATGTAATGTTCAATGCACTGTTCCATGCACTGTTCAATCAATGATCAATCAATAATCAATCAATGATCAATCAATGATCAATACAATGTTCAATGCACTGTTCAATGTTCAATCAATAATCAATTCACTGTTCAATCAATAATCAATCAATAATCAATGCACTGTTCAATCAATGATCAATAATCAATGATCAATGCACTGTTCAATCATTGTTCAATTATTGTTCAATCATTGTTCAATGGACAGTACGGGTTTAGGAAGCATGTTGGGAAGCGAAGTGTGAGGCGGAGGGCACCGCTGCTGCTACCCCACATCTCCAGATACAGACCACGGAACACGGAACACGGAGTCAGTGAGGGTGACACAGTGGGGGCAAAAAATAGTGAGGGCAAAAAAGGGAAATGGAAACGGAACCGGAGTCGGAACCGGAGGATAAGCGGTGGTGCAGCGGCTCAGAATAGCAGCACTTTAGAAGTTCAGCAGTTCAGCAGTTCAGAATAGCAGCACTTTAGAAGTTCAGCACAGAAGATCAGCATTTCAGAAAAGCAATTCGAAAAGGCAATTCAAAAAGGCAATTCAAAAAGGCAATTCAGAATAGCAGCACTTCAAAGCAGCGGCTCAGAAAAGAAGAGGTGCAGAAAAACAGAAGTGCAGAAGTGCATGGATCAGCCAGATATTTTTTACGCGGTGCAGTGGGTGTGGAGGGCACGAAGGGTATGGTGAATGAGACACAGTGCGAAAGACTGTGAACGGGGAACACACCGTGGGTGGAGGAACAGGGGCTCTATTGTATTCTGTTTGGTGTGTTTGGTGTGCTTAGTGTGCTTGGTGTGCTTACGTATCCCCCACGCCCCCACGCCCCCCACGCCCCCAATTTAGCCTGTCATTGAGTCCTCTGCCTCTATTATATATGACTCAATCTAGTATTGTAGATGACTCAATCTAGTATTGTAGATGACTCAATCTAGCGCACTATGTGTGTATGTGTGTATGATTGTATGTGTGTATGATTGTATGATTGTATGATTGTATGATTGTATGATTGTATGTGTGTATGTGATTGTCTATGCTGGACTACATTGTTTATTGTTCTGATTATTGTGGGTATTGTGAGGATTGAGAAAGATCTGTGAATGGCGATTAAATATGGACGAGGTTACGTAATCCGATTGTATGCGCTGCACCTTGCCTACATCCCTAAGATTGAGTATTCGATTGTATGTAGCTACTAAATCTACTGCTGTAGCACTCTGGGGACCTGGGTGTGCGTGCTTTCGGGGGTGTGCATCGGCAACGGCCTGCATATAACACTGACCTCTCTTTCCCTCCTTGAAAATCTTTCCGCTAATAGGCGCCTCCCCGCTGACGTAGGCTAGGAAGGCTGTACCGAGTGGTCATCGGGGCCCTGTGTGCACGCCGTGCAGGCTTGGCGTCATGCGTGTTTCGGGCATGCGGCGCATACGTCTCGACTGCCCTCGCGCCTGCACCCACCCCCCGGTCCACTTGCGCTGGCCCAATTAGGAAATCTTGCACTTTTTCTGCTTCCGCTATCTACCCCACTATTGTTCTAGAAACCTTTCCCACCGTCCAATCAAAATACTCTGCAATTTCCTCACTATCCCTTTTATGTCCCTTGGTCTCATCAAAGTTCTCTGGAATTCAGGCGGAACCCGATGCACATCTACCCACTTCTACTCTCTTATGTTGAACCGTACAACTTTAATTTCTTGAATAGCCTGTGTGGCGTAATGGTTAGCGCATTTGACTTCTAATCAAAAGATTCCGGGTTCGAGTCCCGGCATGGGTTTTCGCGGTTTTAGCTCAGTTGGGAGAGCGTCAGACTGAAGATCTGAAGGTCCTGTGTTCGATCCACAGAAATCGCATCTTTTTGTCTTGTAACCTTTTTTTTCCTTTTTCTATATTAGTTCTAGCTATGCTTGGTCTGTTTTTAATACCGCCTCGTGGAGGGCCACGAACCCGCTGCCCAAGAACTCATTGAGTAAGGCCTCACTCACAATCACCTGGAAGTTGAACAAGTACAAGAAACTCACCTCTATGCGGCACAAGTCCCGGAGCTCAAGTCCTCCCACCGCCGCAAAACTCTTTTGTTTCTGGTACACATCCTCCAACTTCTTGGTCAGGCACCGGAGCAGCGCCAACAAGAAGCGGTGCACATTACACGGCGTAAGCGTCACCACCCCCAACACCACACTCAACTTGTAGAGCATATACGCACTGTGGATATACACGGCCACCGAAATCGACGGCAGGTAGGTGTGGATCCGCACGAGGAATTCCTCTATACTTATAGGCGGCACCTTGGCTAGACTGAAGTTGCGCACTAGATGCACGGCTTGGTTTTGCACCTGCGGCTGCATATGAAACACCACCTCCTTGCGCAACCGTTGGTTGCAGAGCAGGGAGATCGGCAGCTGTGCCTTTTCAAACGACGTGGCTTGGAGGAGCTGTTGCATGCATATTTGCGGGTCGCCTACCGTTTTCGAATGGCAGCCATTGTCTGTGCAGTCGTGGGTTTGGTTGGGATGATAAAAGGCCGCCTTCTTTCCCTGGGTATTAATTGCAGCCAGCTCTTCCCCCTCTCCATTCGTTCCCTCCCCCTCTCCACTCCTCTCTCCATTTCTCTCTCCATTTCCCTCACTACTACCTCTGTCCCCATTATTTCCCCCGCTTTCTGTGTCTCCATTGCCCCGAGCTTTCTCCCTCTCTTCATGCTCCAATTCTTCAAGGTCAATGGAGTTCCGCCGGAGCTGGGTTTTTCGGAAGGAGGCACACTTTTCAGGATCGGAGCCCAAAGCAATAAGATCCTCCACCACCTGGCGGAGAATGGCCACCGCGTGGTACAAATGAAGCGTGTTGATATCCTTGATATTGTGCTCGAGGTCAAACACAAGCTCGGCCACGTTGACCTCCAGGAGCGAGCAAGGGTCGTCCACAAAGGTCTCGTGTGGCCGCTTGAGGAGAATATCCGAAACGTACTTGTTCTGGTACTCGGGCATGGGCGGGCTAAAGAGACGGTGGGGTCGTGTGAGTGAGTTGGTCCATGACGCGGGCGCCTCGCGCCACATGCAGGCCGTCCCCAGATCCAGTCGATCCCAAAGCCGATCACCAAGTTTCCGGAGCCGCCGAACAAAAATCAAAAAAAAAAAAAACACCTCAGAGAAATTCTAGCTATTTTACAACTTTTGGTTGAAAAGAGATTGGAAAGACTTTCTTGATTATCTCGATGTTGTGTTCATAATCTTAGGCCATTGATCGAGGCAATTGTGGAATCTTGTTGCTTATAAAATTGAGATCTTGAAGATCTAAAGGAATTACCATGTGATTACGAGATCTTTTAAAACTCTGTGAGTTAACCATGAAATTCAGAGATCTCATATTCCTTATACGTTATTAAGTGGATTATGAAATCACCATGGGACGTTATAAGAGATCTTATCACCTTGAGATCTTATCGCCTCGAGACCATAATAGCAGCTATGGACATTAAGAGATTGAGACCAAGTCTGATGCATGAGATCAGGAGAATGTGACTTCACATAAGAACTAGACCACCTTTTGAGAACTTATCAGAAGACCATTCGAGAACTTATTGGGGGACTCATGAAAACACATCAGAACACTATTATGAATCAAAAGTATTCAATAATTGTGGACAGTGCTAGGCATCACATGTCACAATTATTCTTATGAGGAATGTCTTATGAGGAATAGAATATCTTATGAGTAAAATCTCATGGGGGTATTTCATGGAAATAATGGTATGGATCACTGTGGAGAACACGTGGGAAATATAAGGGAACCATTATTGAGCACCATATCATGTTCAATGATTACCACTAGATCATAAAGATTACATGGAGATCATACAATGAAAATCACTATATGGAGTGTTTATGCGCCGCTCCTATAATGGCCATTATGGTCATTATGGTCATTATGGTCAACTTCTGGAAGTCTCATAGTCAATTCCATGGACTGCTATTATGGATATTCATGGAGATACCATAGACTTCATTATTGAATGTTGCAATTGAGTCTAACATAATGGGCAGTTTCGTGGAAACTAATTGGACATTGAACATCATGAACATAATGAACATCATGAACATAATGAACATCATGAACATCATGAACATCATACGAACATGATCACCATATGAACACTATATGAACACTATATGAGCGTTACAGTGAATTTTGGTGACCATGGACTCATGCTGATGAAACATATGAAATACTGGCATTATGAAAACCTAGTGCATCCTTACCATGGATGCTGGTGATTATTATGGACTATGAACAACTCAAAGATTGATTTAGTTCAAGATTAATTCATGTTCTTGGTGGATCGAGTGGTTACTTTCTACTACTGACACTAGTACAGATTATCAGTACTGATGATTCACTAGTAATGCTACTAGAGACCTGTGGGTTGGAAATTCATTTGTGAGAAACAATATCAGCAGTATTTTTCAGCTAGTGGAGCTCATTCATTATTCCTTGTTGATTCTCTATACCTTATTTTTGGTTCTTTATTTATGATTCTTTTTGGGGAGAGTATCATGGATAAAGACGAGAAAGGAAGTGTTCTGGTCCACACCAGATAACCAGATACAAATCCCTCATGTGCCAAAATCCTGACCATTATCGGGCCCTCTTCTTATTGGACCCGGATTCCTCCATCTTCCGCTTCTTGCCCTCCTTGACAAAGTACTCCTTCTTGCGCTCCTTCTCCTTTTCCTGGCGCAACTCGTCCTTCTTGGCGTACTCCTTCAACCGCTCCTGGAACTTCTCGTGCTTCTTGTCGCTGCGCTTCTTGTCCTTGCTCTTCTTCAACTCCTGGATCTTCTCCACCAAATCACGCATCTTCTTTTCGTCGCCGTCCACAATCACCGCCCGCTTTTCCATGTACGACGGCTTGGCGCGCGGCTTGACTTCCGAAACCTGTGCTTTGAAGGGAAGGTTCTTCTGGAGACTGCGGGGAACCTTCAATGTGTTGAACTTGCGCTCCGTCCGCTCCACCTTCTTGTATGCACTGTCGGCCAATAATGGCGTCTCGACGTTGTTTTCCGCCCGGACACGGCCCGTCAATCTCATGCCCTGCCACTGCTCGTGGTCCCTCAAGAGCATCGACGTCACGGGGTTGTAGAACTCCTTGACTTTCACGGGATACCACGTCTTCAAGAAGATGGTATCCGACATGAGGATCTTGTCCTCGAACGTGGCTCTGAAATACCCATCGGGTTTGGAGAGCGCCCTCTTAATCTCGCCTCGGATTCCGGAAACCGTCCGGATCGAAGCTCCCTCGAACTTGGCCACTTCCAATGCATTGCTGAACATATCCTTGATGAACGCCGTGTTGCGGAAGATCTTATAAGGATGTCCCACCAACTTCAACTTCTTGACTATCTCCACCGACGAATTGAGGTCTTCCACCACACCGGTGGCTGCCACCCGGAAAGAACCGGTGGTCGACTGCTGGTCAATGATGTTAAACCCCACAAACGTCGTGTTGGGTGCCACCAATGGACCATAGAACGATGCAAAACAGTAGGCGTGCTCAGGCGTATACTTAAGCATTCTGTTTCTGGTCCGGGAATCCGACGTGGTGTAGATGGGAATGGTCTGGAACCGTCTCCAGCCCAACGAGAGAATCAAAGGGTCTTGACTCTTCAAGATCTTCTTGTGCCACCGGTGCCTCTTGATCCTCACGTTCATGATTCCAAACCGGGACTCCGTGGACAATAAGCCTCCAAGCACAATGGGGTATTCGGGCTGCAAGTTGTTGATGAACTCACACGGAAGTTTTTCAAACACAATCTTCACGTACGATCCGGCTCGGTACCCTTCAATGTTGACCCTGGTGTGGGGGTCCATCTCCTCGAACTGCGCCTTGTTGATCTCCAATTGCTTGGCCATTTTGTTCTTTTGGAACTCGTACCAGGTATCTGCCTCGGTGTCGCCCTCGAAGTCCTTGGCCCCGAACTCCCGGTCCTCCTCCTCTTCGAACTGCAACTTGAGCTTTGCTTTTTTGGCTGCATTCAACTCTCGTTTCTGCTCCACGCTGAGATTCTCATCCTCCTCTTCTTCGTCTTCTTCCTCTCCTTCTTCTTCACCGTCTTCACTGTCGTCTCCCTTTCTCTCCTCTTCATCGAAATCAGCAAAGTCTTCTCCTGCATTGCCGTCCTCCTCGTTGTCGTCTCCGGCCTCCAAATCCTCGAAATCTCCCTCTTCATCCTCTTCTTCGTCTCCCTCTCCGTCCTTGTCGGAGATCTTTGGGGCCACGAGAAGCCGGGCCTTGAGCGCCTTGTACCCGTTTTCGTACTCCTCGTCGCTATCTTCGATCCTGGAAGAATCAAACTTGTTCTTTAATTCTTCCAAAGATGGAAATTTGGGCACTGAAGAGTCCAAGTCGTCAGTAGTTTGTGCTGTCTGCCTCTTTTTAAAGAAGTTTTCTTCATCTTCCTCAATGTCAGACTCTTCCTCGTCCGACTCCTCCTGTTGCTTCCACCTCTTGATGGCATCCAGCGGCTCGATGTTGTCCAAATATAGAAGCTTGTTAATATCCCAGCGACGCTGTACTGAGCCCTTCAACTTGGACGCCATCTTGGTGTATGATTGTTCGTCGTCTGAAGATAAAGACGAATCCTCCACAAACTCCAATGTGTTTGCCTTGGCCGAGTCACCGAAATCAATCTCCACTTTTTGGCCGTAGCCCTTTTCGTGGGCTCCCTCGTGGTCTCCGTCATCGTCCTCTTCATCCGATAAATTGTCGAATTCAGTGTCTTCCTGTATAGACTTGCCGTAGACCCGGGCACTTCTCAAGGCGGTTCTGCCCGTGTTTTCTTGGGCCTCTTCATCCTCGGAAACCAAGCCCTGGAGCTCCTCTTCTTCGTCTTCACGATTGGCTGCTTCAATGGCCTCTGAATTGGAGAACAACTGCAATCCTGGGCCCTCGGCAAACTTCTCATGTGTGGTTTTATCTACTCCCTGTAAGCCAGTAACTAAGCGTTCACCCTCGCCCATTTCCTCGTCGGATTGGTCGTCTCTCTTGACGAAGGACTGCTTTTCGCCCACATCAATGTACACGGCATCCTTGTCCACCAAAACACCGCCCACATCCGACATTGGCGCATAAATGATCTTTTGCTTGTCTTCCAATCTCTTTCTTCTGCGTCTTCTGAGCGGGGCAACTTCTTCTCCGGCCTCGGCCGCTTCCTTGGCCTTTTCCCTTTCGATGTCGTCCAATTTCTGCTCGTAATAAGGCGTAGGGCATGGGTCCGGCAACTTCTCTATACTGTGCACGGTATAGTCGCCCACTCCGGCAATATGCATTCTGGCATCCTGGACAGCCAAAGGTGTACCGTGTAAATAGCCGTAGAAGGCGACGTTCCGGTCACATTTGCTGTTTTCGGCAATCTTCTGGGGGTGGGTCAAGTCCGTGACTCGGTCACACAATAGGTATGGATGCTCGTTTCTCCACTTCAACGGCCGGAACTTCATCACCGACATGAACCGACACAAGTTCAAGATCTCCCGGTCGGGGTACCGGCCATTGATCACACCCGAAAGGTAGAACAACTTGGCTCCCTGGTACACCTCGGTCCAGAACCGGTGCTTCAACCTCTTCTTGGATGTTCTCAATGTGCTCTGAGACTTGAACAAGTCTAAATGTGTGGAGACTCCCAACACACGAGGCATTCCGTGGTGCTGGGCAATGTTCAAAAACTCCATGGTTTCCATCTCCAAACCAAAGTTTCCGTCAATCAAAAGAAGCACCAAGTCAGCAATTTTGGCAGCGTCAATCATGGAATTAAGGTCGTTTTTGACCTCAATGAACGTCAACCGCCTTCTTTTGCCGCTGACAATGGTGATGGGACCCTTGACTTCGGTCAACGTGGTTTTGGTCATTCTCTTAACAAGCGACTTAATCAACGTGGTTTTTCCCGTTCCTGGTGGACCCACAATGGCCACAATCACTGGAGGTGGGTCATCGTCTGGAGTTCTGTCCACCATGGGCACATGGAGCTTCCTTTCGTTTTTATCGTGAGTTCTTCTGGCTTGACGTTCCAACTTGCGAGGAGCAGCCACGGCAAAAGCCTTGGCGTTGTAGCCATTCTGATGCAACTTCTTCTTGGCCGTTTTCTTATTGGTATCCCCCCCTCTATGGGGTTTGTTGGTCTGCTCCATATTGGGGTATGAATAGTAGCGCAGTGCGATGAGAAGGCATCTCGAGTATTTTTCATGAGATGACACCCGTACCTCCGCATCTTCATAGCCATATTCACCACACAACCATAACCAAAACTCCAAGTAATATAGATTCCACCTTCATCAAACAAAAGTTGAATTTTCAAGCTGATTCAAAGTTAACTCAGATGAATTCAAAAATAAATCGTCAACATGATGCACTGGCTTCTGGCAACCACATGCACAAACAACTGCTGCGAACAACTGCTGCGAACAAGTGCTGCGACTGCGACGACTGCCAAACTTGTAGCACCAAAACGTCACAAATTGATGGTTCTGGCCAATGAGAGTTCCCTGGGTCAAAGTCTTAGCAGGATTTATGTTTTGGGGGAACACGCTTGCCGGGCTCTGCTCCACGCGATCGGTTCTCCTCTTCTCCGGCTTCAAAGTCCACCGCAAATACGCCATCAGCTTCTTCCCCCTCCACATCGACCACTATGTGGTGCTCACCAAGTGCAAGAAAGGGGAAGCGGTGTTTTCAATAAGTGTCCCGTTGAATACCACCTCCGACGAGTTTTCGTCGTTATTCTGCACGGAGCCCCAAACCCTGCTCAGCACGGCTGCTAGTCCACGGAGCATCAAGTGGCACCTTCAAAGAGTCCGGAACTTCTTACCGAAGCCCAACAGAGCTGGGATATTGCAGCGGCTCCAGAAGAGCGGTGCGTTCAGTTTCATTAGGTCGCTTTTTTCTGACGGCAAATTTGGCCGGATCTTCCATTGGTACGAAGATATGGAGCTAGATACCAACACCAGTCTGTGTTTCCGCATGGCCCGACGCAAACGGTACGCCCGCCTGAACCTTGTGTTGTTTCTTCCCACCACATTTGTAGGCGTGCTCTTTTCTAGTGAGTCCCAGGAAGCAGGGGAGGAGGGGGATTTATTTAGTGCATCGGCAGGGGGTGGTAAGGGGGCATGCATGGGTGGTAAATGCCAAGACGGGGGTGTTTCAGATATGAAACATGCCACAAAAGCAGCGGAGCGAATATATAAAGAGGGGGATGAGCCCGCCTCGCTCTCGAGGACCCATCTACATTATTTGCAGCCATCCCCGCACTCGATTTTTGACGATGCGCAGCGAAAAGACCAGCGAAATGAGCAGCGAAAAGCGCACCTGAAAGCGCCGCAGATCCAGCCTCACATCGAGCCTCACGACGATCCCCAAAAAACTCAGCCACTGCTCGAAGAAGAAAAAAAAAATTTGGGGAGAGGAAAAAGAAGTTGGGCTCAGGATGTGAAATCTTCTGAAAATGAACTCGACAGTGAAAAGAGCGTACTAGACGGTGACCCCGAAAATGCCGTTCCCTTATGTCCTTTGGTGGCAGACGATTATGCCACGCACTGGCTCTCACTACTGCTCAGCCAGGCCAAGTTGATCTACCACGTGCCATACCTAAAGTCGCCGTCCTACTGGGACCCTCGGTTTCCCAAAACGGATCCAGAAGAATATCCAGATTCGTGGATGAAGGACGTGGATATGACTGAAAGGTACACGTATAACCTGCTGGAGCAGGCGGTTTTATCTGCGGCTCTTGCAGTGACGTTGGAGACCATGCACACCAAGCTCCTGAGCATCGGGCCTCGGTTTTCCAGGATGATCATGTACAAATTGACCATGTTAGCTCGTTTGGACTCAAGCTTGGTGCTAGCCTTGTTCTTGTCTTCGGTGGACAAGGCTAAAAGCATCCGCGTGGTGCAGGCTCTACAGGAGGTTTGGGAGGAGAGTATGGCTGAAAGTATTACTGCTGGGGAGATTTCCGATGCTCTTTCTGAGATCTGGGATGAGAATTGGGACACGTGGGATTCGGAGAGTTGGGAGAAGAATATGGAGTTAAAATAGGAATGTTCTACACTTACTAAAAGTTTACTGATATTTTCATGTGCATTCTATAAGACAATCTATAAGATTCTTTCGGCTCGGGTGGGGTCTGACTCCGAATAATCGGAATATACTGCGCTGGACTTGACCGACTCATTGCGGGCATGTCCCATGGGCCTTCCATTGGGCCCCAGAGAAAGGTTTCCCACGGTATCGGCGCTGAGCGTATCGCTCAATCGCGTGATGTCACCGTTATTCTTGGGCGAGGGGTCCTTGGAAGAGAACCTGCGGTTGAGCTTTA
Organism: Metschnikowia sp. 13-106.1; assembly: GCA_002374735.1. Classification (NCBI taxonomy): domain Eukaryota; kingdom Fungi; phylum Ascomycota; class Pichiomycetes; order Serinales; family Metschnikowiaceae; genus Metschnikowia; species Metschnikowia sp. 13-106.1. The sequence goes on from NLAL01000106.1 coordinate 21,170, forward strand.
TTTTGAGCTTCTCCCCGAAAGTCTTCTCTACGCTCTCGTCGCTGTTGGCGGCGTTGGTAGCCGACGATGAGAACTCATACTTTTCGTCGCTGTTGCGGTCCAAGAGCGAGGCTTCGGCCTCATAGCTGCCCTCCGAATGGTTCTGGATATCATTGAGACGGTACATTTCTGTTTCCCAGTCATGCTGGTGATCCTGAGCTGCTGCACCCAAGGCAAACAACTCATTTTGGGTCCGGGCCTCCTGTGACATGGTTTTTTCGGAATTCTTATATTTGATAGACGACTGTCTTTGGAACGAGGTTCTGTCGTCTTTAGCAGGAGCAAAACGGGCATCGGGGTTCTTGGAAACGATCGCCAACACGATGATACCAATGATCATCATCAAAAGAACAAGAGAAAAGGCTGCGTTCAAGATGAAAAACACCCAACCCATAATCGAAGCCACCTGTGCAGGTTGTCGGAAAAGATCGGAGAAAAAGACAAACAAGAGCGAGTTGATAGTCACCACCACTGCCATGCAGTAATTCAACACGTTAGTCGGTTTGTTCATGAAAGGTCTTTGGATAAAGAGGAAAATCATGTATGCCAAGTCGAGCACGAAGATCACAATGGAGGAGACCTTGCCGGAGCCTTGACACAAGCTAACGAAAATGGCCTTGACAAGCCCGTACACCGCCAACACCATGCCGAACCAATATTTCTGAGCATTGAACATGGTGTAGCAGAAACCGAACTTGTGCAACACCCGGGTTTCCCCATACAAGAGCGCAGCTGGGTTGTTAAACTTTCTTTGAGATCTGGTTCCGTACAAATGGGTGTTCCAGAAAGAGTATGCCATGATACCAATCGCTAAGATGAGCGTGAGACATGCCAATACAATAACGGCTGGTGAGTCCCTCACTGTGAACTCGAACAACGACAAGATGACCAACTGGAGAAAACCAATGTTGATGTATCTCAACAAAGCACCCTTTAAAATGATGGGGAACGAGGACCGGAAGTGCGAAAGCCGGTTGGGGTTCATTCTATTCATGCGGATAAGAAGCACAGCCACCAGCTTGACCATCACGAGTACGACCGTCAAGACAAAGCCAATGAGCACGAAAAAGGCAAAGCCCGTGACCACTATGGACGTGGGCTCGATGTGCGAGTTATAGCCAATACGCTTGATTCCTCGCAACACAATCAAGTTCTGGTTGGAGTTTAAGGAAAAGTCTAACGACCGCTTGTGCCCTGGGGTGATGGTATAGTCGTTCTGCACATAGTCGTGCAAGTTCCTCAAGTACCCTAAGGCTCTCTGCACCAAGATCTGTTGGCTGGAGCTTAAGAAGTACAACGAAGGCGTGCCTCCAGTTGCTTGGACATACCAACGGAAAATCTTCTGCATGAACTCAACACGGATCAAGCCCATGGACCAGGCCAAGTTCTCTGACCACGCAGATGCTATGGGGGGAACCCGGTCCACGGACTGCATGCAGACTACCACCACCGACTGGAAGTATAAGAACAAGGAAACAGCATTGGTGGCGATGTGAGAGGCCGCATTGGAGTTACCGAAAGTGGACATGACGGCTGCAATGAGAAGCCCCAAACCGGCAATACAGGCTGAGGCCCACTTGATTCCCGTTTGGGAAACAGTCTTACCGTTGGTAAACGAGGTTTGAAGGCACGACAAACGCTCTCCATTGTTCTGGTCATAGACATTAAGCTTGACCACAGCATCGATGTCCGGCACATTATAAGCAATGTTGGGGATCTGGTTGGTGTACGTCTCGGAGATGTACTGGATGGACTCGATCTGCATGGTTCCCGGGTAAATGGGGCAGAACTGCTTCCAGCCAATGTCACACATGTCGATAGTCTTTTCGATGATCACGAAACCATATGCATACACCTGGATGTGTGCCATGACCTTGGCGGAGATCTCCGTGGTCAAGTCGAGGTTATAACGCAACGAATTGTCGTCGGGGTTGAATGTGACGTTGAAGTATGATGGTGAAATCTGCGAGTTAGACATGCACGTCACCAAGGACGTGGCTGTAAGGCTTCGTTTGGCATAGGCGGTGCAAGCCCACGCTAGAAAAAGGAGAAAGTTCATGGACTAAACTGGTCTATGATTTGGTTGGTGATTGGTTGATTGGTCTATTGACTGCTCGTTTGATTATTCTGATGACTTATTTGTTGACTGGTTGACTGGTTGACTGGTTGACTGGTTGACTGGTTCTATATTTGGAACAGGCTCTGATGAAAACAGAAAATGGCAATTCTAAGAATAAGAGCAAATATGGGGTGATTTTCTTTTTACCACGCAAAAACGATCCCTCTGATGTCCAAAGATGGGTTGAAAAATACACCGGAAAGAGCCAAAAATTAGTTGCTAAGATGCAAGGGGCGAGCTGATTCTAAGACTCAGGAGGTGTTAAAAAACAAAGGTTAAAAAATTCCAGGCCTTGGAACTGATCCGAAGCGCGCAATCTGAGAATGGGGGTTGAAAAAGAAACGCGCATGCATGCGCAGTCACGTGCCTGATCCGACCGGTGGCCTAAACAACGTACGGGAAACACGGGTTGGAACCGTGGAAATGGGGGAATCTGGATGGCGATAAGGATAAAGAGGTTGATAGAGGCAGAATGGCGTAGTTGTGTGTAGCCTTGTACGCCACGTGATATTGTTTTTTTTCCCCATACTTTGACACACGTGATGCCACTTCAAACACACACGTGATGCCACTTCAAACATATACGCGGATGCGCGTGTATGCGCATGCCCTCATCATGGGCCACACATCACGGCAGATCGCGCATTCTCTGGCACTTCACGTGATGTGTTCAATGCGCGTTTTGGATCTATGGCCCCTCAAACAATGGGTGTGCGATCAAAGTGCCGGTCTCTAACAGATAGAAGCATTTTAGCATGTGAGTGCATGGAAGAAGCTTAATTGGCTTATTTCGCGCAGATTCTACTGATGTTCATTTTGATGTTTACCCAACTCCAATAGGTCAGCCACAATTGGACAGCCAAAGTTGGTATCATGTCCCATTGATAAACCAAAATTTCTCTGGGATCAAATCTTGAAACGTCCATATGGTGGGGCCCGAAACTATGGGCTCGGCAGTATTTGGATGGTCCAACTACTTGAGATTAGAGTCTATGTGCTTCAGGGAGATCATGAAATGTTCATGGCAAAGAATGAGATCTTTCGGAGATTTTCATAAGATCATGATGGAATGATATTTCATGTTAATGTTCTTTTTATGTTTCATTGCTTGTTACTTGTTGTGTTTCATTTTCATGATATAACATTTGAGAGAAGTTCTGACCTGTTCTTGTGTGAATCCATCACTCGTGTGCTTCAAGGTTGGCATTGAGGAATATTGATTGATTGGCCTCGTTGGGTTTGTTGTTGAGCTTTTTATTGAATGCTCTTGAAGATGTCTCAAATCTATACCCGGGCCAGGCTCTATCGACATGTACCTGCTCTTGTGTGTTTCAGAGAATGGTCCTTCGTTTACATCCCTATAACTCCTGGACCTCTAGCAGATTATTCGGTATGTTGAGGGATCACTTACGCATTGGTAGTGTGGTGTGGTCCAGCATAGTCTTCTGTGAGTCTAGTGTTGTGTACCCAGGTGAAGTGGCTTTCAGATATAGTGGTTTGCCTAGAATGGTAGTTGCATACCACAGGTCCGACTATAGCTCATTCTACCCTGGTCATATTGCTACAGCCTTGGAAGGTGTGTAAACTTGGAACGCCTCCACATTTGCTGCTGGACACGTGACGCTATCTAATATTTGTCACTGTGATTGAAAAGCACTCGTCTACCTTCATCCGAGTGGATTCAATTCTATGTATTTCTCCATGGTATGGTGTATGCCTACAAGAACCTAACAAAGGCATACATATAGCCCATTGAAATCACATAGTTGGATCGCCTACATTTCACTACATTAGAGTGAATAATCTCTTTCAAATCAGATGATCTATCTCTTCGCCTGCTCTCCAGGGGCACATACGATGGAGAAAAAGATATACTAAGATGTTAGGTTCACTATGGACAGTTCTTCCAAAGAGGTATTAGAAGCTTACCGTCTGGTCCACAGTGGACAACACTACACACTACACTATATTGTTGGCTTTGGCACTTCTCCCATCCTAAAAAGACATTGGATCAAGCTGTGTCCTCGGCCATCACGGTGTTTCGTACAATGATGACGTCCAAGAACATCACCACCATGTTCTTGACAAGAGTTTTCACAGGCCAGGTTTTCGCTCCAACACTAAAAAAGAAGCACTAAAAAGTCATATTCTCTGTTGAGCAATCTTCATGGAATATAAATCTTATAGCTTCGTGTTATAACCGGGATATAACAGATATTCAGAGATGGCTATCAATATCAGACAAGCTGTTTGTATTATCGTTGACTCTGTTCATGGACTGACTAGCCCTATTTAGGGAACTTGGGACAGATATCTTCTTTGAGCAACACGCCCCGTATCGTCCACTGTCACTATAATTTTATTCCAAAGAGTCGGGTTATTTGGGAATGCAGCCGAAGTGGGTGGTAAATTCCATCTAAAGCTAAATATTGACGAGAGTCCAATAGCGAACAAGTACAGTGATCGAAAGATGAAAGAACTTTGAAAAGAGTGTGGAACTGTACGTGAAAAAGTACGGGAAAAAGTACGTGAAAAAGTACGTGAAATTGTTGAATGGGAAGGGGAGGGAAGATGTTAAAGGGACTCCTTCAGCGTAGGAATCCCCCAAGAGTCTTTCTTCTTGCCGGTCTTGAAACACGGACCAAGGAGTCTAACGATTATGGAAGGAATTGGTCAACCCCAAATGCCCAATGAAAATATTGGTCAATCCTCCTGTCCTAAAGGGAGGGAGAGGAAGCATAATTATTAGGACCCGAAAGATGGTGAAGTATACCTGCATAGGGTGAAGCCAGAGGAAACTCGGGTGGAAGCTCGTAGTGGTTCTGAAGCGCAAATCGAGCATCAAATCTGGGTATAGGGCCGAAAAACCAATCGAACCATCTAGCTGGTTCGTGGCGAAGTTTCCCTCAGGATAGCAGAAGCTCAAAACAGTTTTATGAGGTAAAGCAAAAATGATTAGATGTCTCGGGGCAAAATTAGCCTTAGCATATTCTCAAACTTTGAATATGTAAGAAGAAGATGTTACTTTATTGAACATTTTCACGAATGTGGAGCTTTCACTGGGCCATTTTTGGGAAGCAGAACTGGCGATGCGGCATGAACAGAACTTAAAAGTTAAAGTGCCAGAATTCACTCTAATCTGACACCACAAAAGGTGTTAGTTCATCTAGACAGCCGGACGGTGGATGTGGAAGTTGGAAGTCGGAATCCGCTAAGGAGTGTGTAAATCCTACCTCTCTAACATATTCTACATGCTGTTCCTACTCATTAATACCTACTCTATTTAAACCATACTAATTTGTGATACGACCTGGTGGAAACAACGGGTCTATAACCACGCTGCTGCAGAATACTGTTTAGAATGTTTTGGTGTTATGGAGTTCTTGCTGTTTATATCATGAATCTGAAGTATGTCCGAGAACTTGCCTTTTTCGGTAATTACCGGTCGGTCCCGCGCAGAGCCCACTTCACTGCACTCCTGGACCACGGTCCCAGGCCTTATTAACCCAATACCTTTGTGATGTTAATCACTTAATGTATGGCCGGAAGTCCAATCAGATGGCCAGAGAAATGACGGAAAGGGGCTCTAATTATGCTCTCATCCATAACTGGGGGGGCAGGGCTCATAATCGTAGCCACCTCTTGAACCCTTAGAAACTGCTACTTCAACGAAAGTTCGAGTAATGTATTAATAGGACCCTTGGTGAATTTGAAACATAAAGGAATATTCTTTTGGACGTGTTTTCGAATTTTTAAGGCTCAATAGTTTGTATGTTCTTATACTTTCTTAGACCCAAGGTGCGAGCAATTATTCAGTGCGAATATCAATATGAACACTAAGAATCCCAGCAAAAGTGTAAACGGAGAAAACCAAAATGTCTAAAAAAAGAATAGAGGAAATAAAGAGGGATAAAAGGAAAAGAAAGTGATGGCTTGTATACAGTCTCGTCAAGTGGTGCCTTATTATTTCTTCCTTATGTGCTCTTGCTTTCAGGTTATTTAACTCCGTGTGTCCCTTTAACAGTATATCTGGTGGTCCTTTCAAGAACCACGGAGTACAGTCTAATGAAAGTTCAGGGGATGAATCTGTGGAGAACATGAAATTAGTTTCAATTCTTTCTCAAAATTATAGTGTCAAGGTAAGTATATACTTGAGGATTTTTTGTGAGCTGCTTCTGCTGGTCTGGTCTATTGGTCTGGTCTGGTCTATTGGTCTGGTCTATTGGTCTAATGTTCTACGGTTCTGCTGGTCTATTGGTCTACTGTTCTGCTGGTCTGGTCTACTGGTTTACTGATCTACTGGTCTATTGGTCTACTGATCTATGGTTCTGCTGGTCTGCTGTTTCTGGGGGTCTACTGACCTACTGGTTTATTGGTCTACTGATCCACTGATCTACTGATCTACTGTTTTACTGGTTTACTGTTCTAGTGATCCACTGATCCACTATTCTGCTGGTTTGGTCTATTGGTCTGGTCTATTGGTCTAATGTTCTACGGTTCTGCTGGTCTATTGGCCTATTGGCCTACTGTTCTACTGATCTACTGATCTACTGTTCTACTGTTCTACTGTTCTATTGGTCTATTAGTCTACTGATCTACTGGTCTACTGTTCCAGTGTTCTGTTGGTCTACTATTCTACTATTCTACTGGTCTACTGGTCTACTGGTCTACTATTCTACTGGTCTACTGGTCTGGTTTACTGGTCTACTGGTCTGGTCTACTGGTCTATTGGTCTACTGTTCTGCTGGTCTGGTCTATTGGTCTACTGTTTTACTGATCTACTGTTCTACTGATCTACTGGTCTACTGTTCCAGTGTTCTATCGGTCTATTCGTCTACAGTTCTACAGATCTACAGTTCTACTATTCTACAGTTCTACAGATCTACAGTTCTACAGATCTACAGTTCTACAGATCTACTGGTCTACAGATCTATTGGTCTACTGTTCTGCTGGTCTGGTCTATTGGTCTACTGTTTTACTGTTTTACTGTTTTACTGGTCTACTGACCTATTGGTCTATTGGTCTACTATTCTATTGGTCTACTGTTCTGCTGTTTCTGGGGGTCTACTGATCTACTGTTCTACTGATCTACAGATCTACTGTTTTACTGTTCTACTATTCTACTGTTCTACTGTTCTACTGTTCTACTGTTCTACTGATCTACTGTTCTACTCTTCTACTGATCTATTGATCTATTGGTCTATTGGTCTATTGGTCTATTGGTCTACTGTTCTGCTGGTCTGGTCTATTGGTCTGGTCTATTGGTCTAGTGGTCTACTGTTCTGCTGTTTCTGGGGGTCTATTGGTCTACTGGTCTACTGTTCTACTGTTCTATGGTTCTGCTGGTCGGCTGTTCTACTGTTTTACTGATCTACTGGTCTATTGGTCTATTGGTCTACTGTTCTGCTGGTCTGGTCTATTGGTCTACTGTTTTACTGGTCTATTGGTCTATTGGTCTACTATTCTACTGGTCTACTGATCTACTGTTCTAGTGATCTAGTGATCCACTGATCTGCTGTTTCTGGGGCTCTACTGTTCTACTGTTCTACTGTTCTATTGGTCTATTAGTCTACTGTTCTATTGGTTTATTGGTCTACTGATCTATGGTTCTGCTGGTCTGCTGTTTCTGGGGGTCTACTGACCTACTGATCTACTGGTTTATTGGTCTACTGGTCTATTGGTCTACTGTTTTACTGTTTTACTGTTTTACTGTTTTACTGGTCTACTGATCTACTGGCCTACTGGTCTGGTCTACTATTCTAGTGGTCTACTGTTCTGCTGTTTCTGGGGGTCTACTGTTCTACTGGTTTATTGGTCTACTGATCTATTGATCTACTGACCTACTGTTTTACTGGTTTACTGTTCTAGTGATCCACTGATCCACTATTCTGCTGGTCTGGTCTATTGGTCTAATTGGTCTATTGGTCTACTGTTTTACTGTTTTACTGGTTTACTGTTCTAGTGATCCACTGATCCACTATTCTGCTGGTCTGGTCTATTGGTCTAATTGGTCTATTGGTCTAATTGGTCTATTGGTCTAATTGGTCTATTGGTCTACGGATATACTGATCCACTGGTTTACTGGTTTACTGGTCTACTGGTCTGGTCTACTGATCTACTGATCTACTGATCTACTGATCTACTGTTCTACTGTTCTACTGTTCTGTTGGTCTACTATTCTACTGGTCTACTGGTGTACTGGTCTACTGTTCCAGTGTTCTATCGGTCTATTCGTCTACAGTTCTACAGATCTACAGTTCTACAGATCTACAGTTCTACAGATCTACTGGTCTACAGATCTATTGGTCTACTGTTCTGCTGTTTCTGGGGTTCTACAGTTCTACAGATCTACAGTTCTACAGATCTACTGGTCTACAGATCTATTGGTCTACTGTTCTGCTGGTCTACTGACCTACTGTTCTACTGGTCTACAGATCTACAGTTCTACAGATCTACAGATCTACAGATCTACTGGTCTACAGATCTATTGGTCTACTGTTCTGCTGGTCTGGTCTATTGGCCTATTGGTCTAGTGGTCTACTGTTCTGCTGTTTCTGGGGTTCTACAGTTCTACAGTTCTACAGATCTACAGATCTATGGTTCTACAGATCTACAGATCTATGGTTCTGCTGGTCTACTGTTTTACTGTTCTATTGGTCTACTGTTTTACTGTTCTATTGGTCTACTGTTCTACTGTTCTACTGGTCTACTGGTCTACTGGTCTACTGGTCTACTGGTTTACTGACCTACTGACCTACTGATCTACTGGTCTATTGGTCTACTGACCTATTGGTCTATTGGTCTACTGTTCTGCTGGTCTGGTCTATTGGTCTACTGTTTTACTGTTTTACTGTTTTACTGGTCTACTGATCTACTGGTTTATTGGTCTATTGGTCTACTATTCTAGTGGTCTACTGTTCTGCTGTTTCTGGGGGTCTACTGTTCTACTGGTTTATTGGTCTACTGATCTACTGATCTACTGACCTACTGTTTTACTGGTTTACTGTTCTAGTGATCCACTGATCCACTATTCTGCTGGTCTGGTCTATTGGTCTAATTGGTCTATTGGTCTAATTGATCTATTGGTCTACTGATATACGGATCCACTGGTTTACTGGTTTACTGGTCTCGGAAGTCAGAGACTGGAGACTGAACGTCAAAGACTGGAGACTGGAAGTCTGAGGTTGGTGTGGGAGGTTGAAGGTTGAAGACTGAAGTTGGAAGTCGGAACACTGAGACTGAAGTAAGAGACTGAAGCCTGAAGACTGAGACTGAAGCAGCACTCGAGACTGGAAGTAAGACTAGAGGTCAAAAGCTGGAGGCCAGATACTGGTAGTTGGAGACTAAAGACCAAAGACTGGAGGCTGAAGACTGAATGTTGGAGTTCAGGTCGGGTTCAATTAAAGTTCAAGTCCAATTGAAGCTCGTTCGAAGTTCAAGTTAAATCAAACTCCGTCTGGTGAATCGGTCAGGTGAAGTTCCTCTAAGTTTAAGTGCCTTATGCTCGTTTGGATGAACGAGCTCATGCGGGTACTCAATGTCGCCCTGGTCATTATGCTACTAACGAAGCCATCCGTGGTTTCAATGACTCCATGGAGCGCTGCTATGCACTATTGCGCAAAAATAGTGCCCAAGGCCAAGATCGACCATCAGAAACTACAAACATATGCTAGAGCTGGGCTGGAACTACCAAGAGCCATATTGAGGGCATGGCCAATAAGACTCTTGCATTTGGATAACGAGCTTGGTGTCTATTGGTCTACTGTTCTGCTGTTTCTGGGGGTCTACTGATCTACTGATCTACTGTTCTACTGTTCTTCTGGTTTATTGGTTTATTGGTCTATTGGTCTACTGTTCTGCTGGTCTGGTCTATTGGTCTACTGTTTTGCTGGTCTACTATTTTACTGGTTTACTGGTTTACTGGTTTACTGGTTTACTGGTTTACTGGTCTACTGTTCCAGTGTTCTGTTGGTCTACTATTCTATTGGTCTACTCTTCTATTGGTCTACTATTCTATTAGTCTACTCTTCTATTGGTCTACTATTCTACTGGTCTATTGTTCCACTGTTTCTGGGGGTCTGGGTGTCTGGGGGTCTGGGGGTCTGGGACTAGAGGAAATCTTGGAGTATTCCTCACAATATTCTGTTTGATTAACCATCATTCGTATTTGGCCCGAGTCAAAACCCATATGTATTCTTGGAACCCCACTAAACAGTCCACACAATTATATTATGTGGGTAAAAGGTAGAGATTAGCAAACCCTCTACTTTGTTATGAGGGTTCACCCTCTTTCCTGGAATGATCTATTATTGCTCGTTCTTGGTATTATTGGGACCTTGGAATCTATGCTTTGTGTAGTGCTCTTGGTAGCTCAGTATTTGGGTGCAAATCACAGCCACACTCAACCCTACCAAACCTCAGTCTCATTTTGGACAAGTCTACTAGGCTACTTTTCTGAAATAATATAACAATACTCTATAATACTATTTACAACACTAGTCTAGTATTTATAATAGTACCCGGCTACAACGTCTTTCACTGAAGACAGTGTCTCAGGGATACTAACAATACTGGAATACTAGAATACTGGAATACTGAAATACTAGAATACTGGAATACTGAAATACTGGAATACTGAAATACTGAAATACTGGAATACTGGAATACTGGAATACTGGAATACTGGAATACTGAAATACTGGAATACTGGAATACTGGAATACTGAAATACTGGAATACTGAACACATACCTTCTGCCAAGGATGGTTTGTTTGGTCTGTTTCTTTCCCCTCAATGTCTACTTCTACTGTCTACTTCTACTGCTGTTCGTTTAGCTTAGTGTTACTGCTGTCTACAGTCTAGGGTCCCATCTCTAGTGCTGTCTATTAAGCTCTATTAAACTCTACTAAGCTCTATTAAGCTCTATTAAACTCTATTAAACTCTATTAAACTCTATTAAACTCTATTGAGCTCTATTAAATTCTAGGACTGTCTGTTGTCTTTAATAATACCCCCTTAATACCTATGACCCACTATAGAAGTACAATATGACCGTCTATTCTACACTCTAGGCGTAGATTCTCGCTGTTACTTCAGATAATCTATCTATGTTCATATAGCTATAATTCAAGGGAAATGGCTGCAATCTGATCATACCATTGGCAACAAAAGACAGAACAACGACATTCAAATCGGGACTATCGCACACCTTGTACGACCTCAGCCGAGTGGATAAGGTTTTGAAGGATATCGAGCTGCACAAGCTCAAGGCTCGACCTCTAGTTTTATATGATTACGAACAAGAGGGAGTTCTTGAAGATGAGTCATTTTCCATTGTGGAGATTGGCGACTTGAATGAGTTCTCTGCAAAAAAAAAATCCATCACTGGGCGTTGTATTGCAAGTTGGTGATGTTGAAGTACTTTTCGCAGCCAAAGAACACCGAGTCAAAAGACCCACTGTGGAAAGAACACATCAGCCAGCCTGGAGTGCTTTTTAACTCGAACTTCAATAAGAAAATCGGAACTTCAAAGAGAAATCCGGAACTTCAACGAGAAATCCGGAATCAAAGAGAAATTCGGAATCAACGAGAAAATCGGAACTTCAAAGAGAAATCCGGAACTTCAACGAGAAATCCGGAATCAAAGAGAAATTCGGAATCAAAGAGAAATTCGGAATTAAAGAGAAATCCGGAATCAAAAAGAAATCCGGAATACTCCCACCTTTTGAAAGTTCTTTTCCTTATATTTCCGTTGCTCGCTGGAAGTCCCTCATATTGAAGAAGTGCCTGCTCTAGAGACTTCTCTCTTTCCACAAAGTCTTCATCCTCACCAGAACAGTCTCACATCCCGTTTGTAATTGAGGGTATTGTTGGAGCTCAATGCTCTCAGAAGTATCTTGGACCTGTCTCAACAATCAATAGTAGAGAAGGTTATCCAAAGGTGAGCAGTCAAGAGAAGAGCAGTCAAGAGAAGAGCAGTCAAGAGAAGAGCAGTCAAGAGAAGAGTAGTATATTGTAGTAGTAGTATATTGTAGTAGTAGTATATTGTAGTAGTAGTAGTATAGCCAACACAATACAAAGGCAACAAGGTTTTCCACATTAGTCAACTACGCCTCCAGAAGACAATCCCGGAAGAATACTTCACACCATTACCAAACGACGTTGGACTCAAACGGTACAACGACGGGTCAGAGCTCGTCGAAGTGGAGAAAATTCTAGGACATACGAAGGTCAGTCGAGGCTACCTTTTAGCGGTACGAGGCAAACGCACAACAGAACATCCACAAGGCGAAATCATTCAAGTACGAGCTGGAAGCTTGAGGTCAACCGCACCCGAGCTCTACCGAGAATATGCCCAAAAGCACGGCCTCCCAATGCCCAAATAAATCGACATCGAGGCTGGGGGGGATGTCAGATCCGCCATGGGTAGTAACCTACCTATGGAGGGATTAGAAAGTCTCTCTGCCCGATCCTATTTAGGGCTACTACGAACGCCGTGGGACGGCGTTCGACCATCAACAATGATGGCCCTTTTTCGAAGATGCCAAGAACAATCATCACCATTGTTCTTGGTGAAGAGTTTTCACTGCTACGTTTCTCTTCAAAAGCTATATAAAGCGCACTGGTTCCTCTTGCTGAGGAACCATCAACGGATAAATAGTTAACATAGTACAATACGTTCAACAAGAATCTAACAAGTATATTGTAGTAGTAGTAGTATATTGTAGTAGTAGTAGTATATTGTAGTAGTAGTAGTATATTGTAGTAGTAGTATATTGTAGTAGTAGTATATTGTAGTAGTAGTATATTGTAGTAGTAGTATATTGTAGTAGTAGTATATAGTAGAGTAGTAGTTTTAAACTTTTATTTAGTGTATGTTAATATACAGGGATGTGTAAGTTTGCAAGACCAAATCCCAAGACGGGCAGTAGCTCTTATACTTTTCCGGTCGCCAAGGGCCAGTACAGCCCTGACTAAGGTCCACACAGCCTTTCATCTGACGATGGTCTGCATGTCCCATTCATCTAGGGCATGTACATACCTCTTTTTCTGCATTCAACATATCAACGAAGTACCGTGGCTCCGTACATGCGAGGTACTCGTTGACCACAGTACACTAGAATAATAGTAGAGTAGTCAGTAGTCAATATTAGACTAGTAGTGTAGTCAGTAGTCAATACTAGACTAGTAGTGTAGTCATTAGTCAATATTAAACTAGTAGTGTAGTCATTAGTCAATATTAAACTAGTAGTGTAGTCAGTAGTCAATATTAGAGCAATAGTGTAGTAGTATAGTAGTATTCTTCGATGCCCCCTCTTCCTATGATACAGAAGCACAATTCAGTAAGCATTCGATTGTTCACCCATTAGCTAACGTAAAGTGGGTAGATCATGGAACAGGTTAATTTCCCTACTGATGGATGATTGTTTAATAGTAATTGAACTTAGTACGAGACGAACCGTCCAGATAATTGCACCAGTACAATAGTGGTGATGAGTTCCGATCATCGCAACCATGGCGTACCTCGTCAAGTGATGAAGGAGACGGCTTTATGAATATCACTGTTGGGTTTAGATGGTGCAGGGTTTATTATCATGAATGAGTTCAATGAGTGGAGTCCTGTTTTTGGTGGATCTAACTATGGTAGAATTACATTCATCCTAATGCTGGTCATGGAAGGTATTGACTTAGATATTGATAAATTAGGATATTGATGAATTAGGATATTGATGAATTAGGAAATTGATGAATTAGGACATTGATGAACGAATACTGATAAACGAATATTGATAAACGAATATTGATAAACGAATATTGATAAACGAATACTGAGAATACTGATAAAAGAATACTGAGAATACTGATAAACGAATACTGAGAATACTGATAAAAGAATACTGAGAATACTGATAAAAGAATACTGATAAATACAAATATTGTTGAATTATGGTCAATTTCAAGGCTTGGTATAAGCTCAGTGTCAGATCTCAGCCTTTAACTCAACTATTTGTATTTTTGATGCTTCGTCAAGGAAAGTAGTTGGAGCTACTTAATATACAGAAAAACAAACTAACACAACTTCTCTACCACTACTTCTTTACCACTACTTCTTTACCACTACTTCTTTACCACTATTTCCGGATCCACTACTTCTTTACCACTATTTCTGGATCCACTATTTCTGGATCCACAAGTGCTTTAGTACTCAGGTTTTGAGCCTACATCTTCTGATCCTACAATGGCCTTTCAACACCGTCACAGCCAATGTACCGGTATTTACCCTCCCATAGTGAACTGTTGAGTTTTGCACCCATCATGTCCATGAAGAGTACTTGGTACCTCAGATACCCCTTTTCGGAGAATGAGTATAACACCCACCTGACAAGTATCTAACAATCAAGCAGTACGTTGTACAATGTATCAAGCAGTATTGTAGTGGGATGATGTTTATGGGATGAGGTTTATGAGATGATGTTTATGAGATGAAGTTTATGAGATGAGGTTTATGGGATGATGTTTATGGGATGATGTTTATAGGAGCTTGCACCTGTTGGTATCTTCTGTGATGTAATTTTGTCACATCTTTATTTATATTTATTCACATTTCCTTTCTAAATCAACCAGAAAAGTGGCCCAAAAAGCTCACCTCTTCAGTCAAAGGTCTATCCACCTAAGAATAGATGAGTAATTCAGTGACCAGTCTAGCACTGCTGGCCATCATACTCCATATCATCATCTTTCCATATCACTGAATGCTAGCAATACCAAATAACGGATATCACAAATGGTACTCCATTCTTGCATCCTCCACATTGCCAAGAAGATCGTCTCCCCATACATGCCGGATCACGTCCCAGAACTCCTTGGCATACACCACCTGAATATTGTACTTTTCCTTGAAGTAGTCCTCGGGCGCGGAGTTCTTAAAGTCCATTGCTGCATTGTCCTTGAGAAGCCCGTTCAATTGGCTAACGTCATTGATCTTGTGCACGTACTCCTCAATCACATCCCTCCGGTTTTCCCTGGGCACCACGATCTTCTGGATTTGCCCCGTCAAATGTGCCCCGACCATCTTCTCCTTGAGGCCGCCAATGGGCAACACGAGCCCACGGAGCGTTATTTCACCCGTCATGGCAATGTTCAGAGGCACGGGTTTCTCCAAGAGCAACGACAAGAACAGCAATGCCATGGTGATGCCTGCTGAAGGCCCATCTTTCTGGATGGCCCCGCTGGGCACGTGCATATGCACCTCGAGCGTGTTGAACTTCTCAAGCAACTCCTCCGTATTGCGGAGATTAAGGAGTCCCTTATGGAGCGTGTTCTTGATGAAGGTCATGCCAATCTTGGCACTTTCCATCAACACCTCACCTAGCCGGCCCGTCATGTTGAGAGACCCGCCTTTCTCGTTGGGGATTCCTATACTCTCGAAAGTAAGCACCGATCCCGAGCCATCGGTATTGTAAGACATGCCGTTGACCACGCCGTATTTGCTGGACATCGCGGGGAGCTCCACAATCTCGTTGCTTAAGTTGGGAAAGGGCAAGCCCAAGTACTGCGCCAAGTCGTACTCCTCCACATTCTCCAAGTAAGCAGAATCTCCCGATAAAGACTTGGAGTACTCCACGGCTTTGAAGCGACAAATTGTTCCGAGTTTCCTTTCAAAATTCCTCACACCTGCTTCACGGGTATAGTCGAAAATCACCTTCTTCATGACACTTTCATCGATCTTCACCAGTGCTGTCTCTGGGAACCCATTCCGGGATATTTGCCGAGGCAACAAGTATTTCTGGCCAATTAAAAGCTTCTCGCCATAGTCATACGCACCAATCTCAATCATTTCGAGACGGTCGAGAAGAGGCCGCGATAAGTTGTATGGCTCGTTCGCTGTGCAGATGAAAATCACCTGCGACAAGTCGATGGGGAACCCAATGTAGTGATCCATGAACTGCGTGTTTTGTTCAGGATCGAGAACCTCCAATAAGGCCGCTGCGGGATCGCCGTTGATCTTGGTGGTGTTGTTCTGTCCACCCACGATCTTGTCGATCTCATCCAATAGAATCACGGGGTTCATCGACCGGGACTTCCGGAGCGCCTGTACAATCGTACCGGCCATGGCCCCCACGTAAGTCCTGCGATGGCCTCTGATTTCGGATTCATCCTTGACTCCTCCCAACGAGACTCGCTGGAAGTTTCTTCCTAGCGTCGTGGCGATCGATTTGGCTAGCGATGTTTTGCCCACACCGGGAGGTCCTGCCAACATGATGATGGGAGACTTGTTCTTCTTCGAAGCAAGAAGAGCTTTTTGATAAGAACTGTTGTCTTCAGCCTTCTCCTCCTTCTCTCTCTCCTCTTCTCTCTCCCTTTCCTCCTCATCAGGAATGATGATCGACTCGCCATTTGCAGACTCCCTCTTGAACTTCCTGTTCTCCAACTCGATCTTGCGCTTTTTGGCCTGTTCGGCTCGGATCTTGGCAAACTCTTGTTCTGCATTTGCACCCAAGAGCTTCAACACAACAAGATACTGAAGCAACCGCTCCTTGACGTGCTCCAATCCATGGTGATCCTCGTCAAGCTGCCGACGTGCCTCCTCTAAATTGATATCTTTGTTGGACTCAAACTTGGATACATACTGGTCCCACGGCAAGTCGGAGACAATCTCCAAATAGTTGCGGATGACATAGAAATCTGCGTTTCCTGGAGGCGAATTCTTGATCCGCTTAAAATCCTTGACGATCAAACGCTTGCTGTCGTCGGAAATCGACGAGATTTCTGGAAGTTTGTTCTTGACAAAGTCTGTGATTGCTCGAAGATCGTCGTCGTCATCATCGTCATCTTGGGCTTTTGGGTCTGGCCGGTCTTGCGGCTTAAGGTTTGGTCTGTCGGGTTGACTCTTGGACCGGACCAACCGCTTCTGCTTCAGATCAGATTTTCCCTGGGCAAGCCCCTCGAGCACCAACCGAATGGACTTCAATTGGTTGGCCACGAGCGTGGCTTTTTGAAGGTTGGATGCTTCATTATGAAACCAGTTGTTGGCCATATCGTTATTTTCCTTCAAAGTCTCAAACACAATATTTAACTTGTTGATGGCAGCAACAACGGTCTTGGCTCGCTCGTCTAATTGGAAACACAGAAGAATTCGCAACTTCTCATGGCTTGGGAAAGGAATAATTGCCGTGGTCAAGTCTAACACTCGGGAGAGGTTTTTGGAAGACTCGTTGAGTGATCCCCGGAGGAGTTTCTGCAACGTCGAATATGCCCTTTCGAAATCCTTGGACCCAGCAAGTTGGAGAAAGAGTGCATTTGCCAATGGGTTCAATGCCCCGAGATCAGAGTCTTTCTTATTGACGTTCGACGCAATTGCCTGCCGGTACTGGACCACGAACTTGTTCATTGTTGCGAAAAGCACGTCTGCTGCCCTCTTAAGTTCCTGGATCTTGGTGCTACTATCGTCCAATTTCTCTACCCAGTCAATCGAAACCACTGTTTCGGAAGCGTCTTGTCCTTGCCGTGGTTTGGAGCCCCGCACGATCGCCTGCAACGTGAACCGGATGTTATTGGTTTGTTCTGAAAGCCCCACGATCTTGCACACGGTCATTGCACTAAGCTTGGGGTTAGCTTCGCCAGAAGTATCAATCTTGGCCAAATTTGGGTTCACCGCCAAAACTAACCAGCTAAGGTCCGAAGTATCTTCGCCTGTTTCAGACCCAGATCTTGCATTTGCCTTCATTTGCTTCTCCACACGGTTGAATTGAGTAATTCCGTTGAGAGCATCATGAGAAAGCTCAACTTTGGCCTCACTTTCAAAACCTGGCTTGTATTCCGCCAATAATTCCTTCACCACTGGAACTTGTGCCACTTTGGAGCCGTAACGAGCAAGCAACGCCGCTGCTTTTGCCCGCAGAAGCGTCACGTTGTACACTATCCCTGGCATAAGCACCAATGGTGTGTCAAATGTGTACTGGGGTAGCAAGAGCTGCTGGAAAACGCCACCATCTTTGCGGGAAGTCGTATTCTTGTGGCCCATGATAAGAAGATAGTGCCTGAGGATCGCCGGAAGTTGTTGTTGTCAAAACGGAACGAAAAAGGGGTGAGACTCCGGAGCCTTGAAAATGATTTTGAACTTAATGATTTTATGCGCGGCAAAGTCTGGATTTTGGATGGATTGCCTTCGGGGAGAATAGTGGAGTGGTGGTTTCTCCACAAGTCATAGATCCGCGGCCCCATGTGAGAGGGCCGCTCACGTGACACCACGCACGTCATGTGAAATATCCATTTTCCAGAGCACCGGAACATGAGCCAATTTTGTTCGTGAATCAGATCCAATATGTCATAGGCCAAACTCAACATTTGACTTTATTCATTCGTCTTGTTAGAAGTCTTTCATGTAGTTCTAATCCGGAAAATTGATGCGAACCGTCACTGCATATGCGTATGGGCAGGTTCTTATCAGAAGAAATCATGGCCAGACCAAGTTCATTTAAACCAAAACATCAAGAGCCTATTGAAAGTGCCAGGAGCTTATTCTAAAAATGGAATCTGTTCTGAAAATAGACCCTCCTCATTTCCCAATTTAGAGCACGTCTTTAAGAGAAACCTGGCCTGTGCCTCTCTGCAATGGTTGCGGCTGAGTGTCTGACTTTTTCCAGCCAATCATGAATATCACGTTGAAAGTGGCTGGAATAGTGACACCATTAGGACCCTTTTCTCCGTGCAAACTTTTGCATATTTCGTTCGCTGCTAAAAGAATGTCTCTAGGAAGTGTCTGGGCACGGGTTAAAAGACTATTTTGTTCGCCCATATGTTGGAGCTCTCTTGCCATGGCTACCAAATCAGGGAATCCGCCCACCACAATATCCTCCGTATCAATGGTAAGCATGCTGAAACCAGCACGGTTCAAGAGACTACCGATATCTTGCAATTTAACGAGGGGCGATACGCGAGGAGATATTCCTCCAAGACGCTCTAACTCTGCAAGTTGGAGAGAGGTGCGGAGCTCATAAAGCGTGTCGCCGCCGAAGATGGTTCCCATGAAGAGCCCGTCTGGTTTAAGCACACGGTGTACATTGGCTAATGCTGCAGGTAAGTCGTTTATCCAATGCATCAGGAGGTTAGAGACCACAGCATCAAATTGCTCGGATGCCTGTAATTCTTGGTGGTTGAACGCCTCTTCATCGGCGACCACGCGGGTCACTTGACCGGGAAACAGGACGTCGGTGGCCAATCCATCATCACGGTGAAGTAGTGCCTCGGCCAGTTCCACCATCACTAGCTCGTGGATCTTATCCCGCACGGTCTTCTTGTCGGCATTGAGCTGAGCAATGATCTTTTTCTCCTCTTCCAGGGCGTTTTCCGCCGTGCTGGTTGTGCATAACGACTTGAGGAAGTTTCCCAGATGAGCGCCCAAGTCTAGAGTCCGATTGAAGTCACGTGTAATGAATGCCAACCGCTCAATGGTACGGAGAGCCACTTCGTCGCGAAGATAGTCTGCTTTTCTGGAGACTTCGGGCTGAAGTGCTGGGGTACGAGCTTTCTGTATAGTTTTGGCTGCGCGATCAAAAACCTGGAATGGTTTGCTCAGTGTGGCGAGTCTTCTTAAAAACATCATTTCGATCAAACGAAAAAGGGTGATAGTAAATAGTAGGTACTTGATCAAGTAAAAGAAATGGAGATGGAGATGATTGACTGATGTGTTTTCTGCAGTACCGCGCCATCACAACTAGAGTATGTATTTAAGAAATCAAACAAAAGGGACAATGGAACCTTATCATAGAAGTAACCACCTAACTATAAAAGAAGTATTTTAAAACCATTTTCACTTTATTGATTTAAGACTCCATTTAATAGCTCAAATTCTCGTGGCATAACTTGCTTTGATCTTTTTCTACATTATAAAAATACCGTGGGGATTCAGGCCTATTTATATGTTTTCTAAGAAGCTCGTGCATCATGCGCCCCCTAACGCAATGCAAAACATGAAACAAGGGATGCTGCACCTCTGTGCATCATGTATGTTTGTATGGTACTGACGCATATGGTTTTGCAACCGGGTGTGTGCCCAGTGTTTCAACCCTGCAGGCGCGCAGGAGCGCACCAGAATATTGTAGTATATAAGTCTCACGTCTAGCCCCAGGAATTTGCTACAGAGCTTCAAGTGCCTTTGCTTTCACTACAGATTCTACAATACACCCAATTAGACACAGGAGATATTAAAAAGGAGAAATACAGTACTTAACTGATGATTCGTGTGAAACATGTGGTGGATCGGCTTCGACTGACTCATGACAGTCCCTCATCCCTAGCCCATCTTTACTGGCAACTCTCCAAAACCGAGCGTCTGCAATGCCAAGTGCTTTGCGATGAAATAAATTATCGGTGGCAGAAATCTCCCTCTCAAACAGCTCAATTTTCGGAACATGCCCTTTTCACGAACCTTTGTGCTGAAAACCACAGCATGATCTGGAGTATTGCAAGCAAAGTCAAAGAAGAAAGAGGAAAACGGGCGAGTACTGGTCTACCAGATAGTATTACCGGTGAATCAATTAACTTTGGAAACTCTTTAGCTGCTGCAATTCCAGATCCAGAGATTATCACTCCCAATATCTATCTCCTACTAATGCTGCTGATCGTTAAGGCACGTTCAAAGACGCAGGTGCCTCTAGCAATACAGTTATTTCGAGAATTGATTACTCTTCTGCCGCTGGCGGCAGATCTTCAGCTTGCATGCAAACTTTTGTTTTCAACAGCAGAGTTTTGTTATGACTTTTCTCTTCTTTTGGACTTCCGGCTTGTGTTTGAGAAATACATGCTTCAAAACCGATCAGAGACGGTTAGAATACATTATTCAGCAGCTGTCCTTCACATTCTTATCAACACAGGACAATATTCTCTGGCAGTCAGGTATTTGGAGGAGACGCTCCTGCTGGTGCAGGCTGACTCTGTGGGGGAAGTGTATTCTGCTCTTCCTATGAGCAAATTCTGGGCCCGGGCGTGCCATGCCCGTGACTTTAAGGTGCTTTCAGATCTGCTAGAAGCATATCTCATGTGTCCAGATGTGCCGGCCATAACAAACCTGGAGTGGATGCAGTACTTGGGCCTTGGTTTGGCTTACAATGACCACAAATTGGTTCGCTTGGTTTATGAAGCTCTACTGCAGAGAGATGTTGCCTTGTCTCTGTCTTCATTGGCCCAGATTGTGCACCTCTTTTCCACCCAAGGCGATGTAGAGCAGTGCACCAAGGTCATAGAGAAACATTACCTCTACCTTAAAGGCGAAAAAGCATTGACGAAGGAATTGAGTCTATCAGTAATCCTGGCATACTGCCACCATCTATCGAAACTGGCTGGTATAGAGGACTTGTCGTGGTACTCTGTATTGGAAGTGATTGGTTCGTTCTCGGGAAGATCACACTTTTCTTACCATGAAGTTTCGGATGCGGTTCTGTTCAAACTCAACCACTTGGCGATTGAAGATGATAAAGTTCAATGGGCCAAGAGAAAGGAGGCGTTTCGGGTGGACAAACAACTTGAAGCACGAGAGGCTGAGGAAGAGGCACGTGATGTGGATAAAGCCCCGGCTCCTGAAGCTGAATCTTTGCTGCTTCCTAAAAAATCCACCAATCCAAATGTTCAGTCGGGTGAGCAAGGTAATGCTTTGCGGAACTTGGATGTGCTTCTGGCGTTCACAACTTCCACAATGGAGTATATGCAGCAACGGGGCTTTAGCTTTCATGCCAAGCAGCTCATTGTGAACTGCTTTTTGAGCCACATCAACGTTTACCAGAACTTTTCTGCTGTGGCATATTTTCTCGGGGTGCTTCAGAAAATCGATCCTACTCAGGCGAAGTCATATCTAAATGAAGACCTGTATGAAATTATATTTGAAAGTGTGTCAAAGTCACCATCATCGGTGACTTGTGGACTTTTCTTGTTTCAGACCCTAGACGGGAAACAACAGCCTCTTTCTGAACACCAAATGGAGTGTCTTGTGATATCGAGTCTCCGCCATCTGCAGTACAACCAGCTTCTTGAATTCTACTGCTATGAGCTTGTTTGCCGAGGCTTTACCCCATCTGAGTACGTGATACAGCGTATTTTACGGCATAAACAAGTCAATGATGATGCCAAAAAGCTTGTATCAGTTCTTCAAGATTGTGTGTCAGATAAGACGGGGATTATACAAAAATGGGATGAGAACAATTTCCAACGTACCTTAGAGGGATTGAAATTGCCTCAGCTCCAAAAACCTTACTCTGATTTCGATGCACGTGATTACAAGCTTTTGAGAAGTATACTAAACTATGAAAGGAGTGGGAACGAGAAGCCCGAGGACACTACTCAAACAAATGGAAACGAACAAATGGAAACCACTTGAACAGAATAAGAGTGAATCGAAAAGAAAGACTTATATGTGAAGGAAAATGCATATACTAACTAAAGTCTGAAGGGATCGTTGACGGCGTTTTCCAAATCAGCAGCACTGATTTCAACAATGGCCCGATCGTTAAAGCCAGGGAAACGCCTACTTTTTTCAAGGTGTGTTTCATCCACCAAGTTCGAAAAGTTCGACAGGAAACTGTGGGCCATCGTGGAGTCCATGGCCATGCGCATGATGTTATCAGCATGACACGCCAAAGGGTCGAGCGAAGAGTCCTCAGAGAAGCTCAACTTCTGGGAGAATTCTTTCTGCACGGGAGTTTTTGGATTGGAACCATTGCGCACCGGAGTCAGCTGGATGCTTTGTTCTTTATATTCGGGGTCATTATGGATCTGAAACGAGGTTTTGGTATCACGAAGCGAACTCTCCAACGGAATGCTTTTTGCATCGGCTTTCAATGTGGTTTCCTTTCCAGGCAATTGCATCTTGTACAGAGATATTTGGCGGCGGCTTTCCTGAAAAATGTCATCGATGGGATCGTCAATTGACAGGATTATAAGCGATTCCGGAGTGTTGGGATTACTGCACGAGAAGCTCTTTACATATGGATCCCTGGAAATGTGATTTGAAGGCGATCCCAGGGTACCCCGGAACTCCAAGTTCTTGTTGATCTGCACTTCTCTGGACACTTCGGGCAGTCTGGGCTTCATTGCTTCGGGGCGAGGAAAAGTGTAATGTAGCGACATACTCGGATGTACAGGAAAAGATATTTGGGCGGGAGGAGCGCAAAATTTGGTTACACGAGGAAAAGAGAGGGGCAGAATAAGCCAGTACAAACTGGGAAAGACTGAAACAAAGGGAGAAACAATCGGCAGAAAGGGCAGAAACAATCGGGAGGATCTGAAATCGGACATCACTTATCGGTGCGATGTTTACGATTTGGCCGGATGAGGCGCATCACGTGATGCACCACAGTAATAGATTGCAGACAGTCTATTTCAGCACATTACAGTCTTGATCCAATCCAATAGATTGCCAATCCTATTCACTGCAGTCCATTTCAATTTACTATTGAAATGCTGTCTATGAATATCTACTATTGCAATCACAACTTGATCATGGTTGAACTTACTGAAAATTGATGATTTTTGAATATTGAACTATACCGATGACGATGATGTTGATGAAGATAATGATGTTGTTGAAGATGATGATTGATGGGAATATTTACGGGTTGTATATGCTGGGTTTGGTCATAAAGATCATGAGTGGTGACAGACTATTAGACCCATGTGCAATACCTAGTCAATAGTCTAGTCAATGAGTCAAGTCATGAACTGTATAATGATACAGAAAAAACGGGATACTCAGTGTCACCTATTCAGAATAGTATTCCATTCGCTGGTAATCCATCACGCTCCAAAAGCCAATGACTGGTGGGTACTTCTAGGGTACTCTCTGCAGGATAAACATAGCATTCTGAAGCCTCTCTGCATTCAACATCCCAAAAACATTCTGAATGAGATTGTTTGGACAAGTACTAGTTATTTTATGGGTGTGTCTAATGACTTGAGGCTTGGACTGGGCATATCTCGAGAGTTGGGTTGCCTGCTTATACCAGGACCAAGAATGATCCAATGATTGAAAACCTGGTGAATCTAAAAAACAAATCGTGGAGTTTTTGTGGGTCTATTCTTGATCAAGACTACGACGAACCCTTCTCGTACTTTCTCTTGAGGCGTTCATCCACAACCGCATCGTTTCCATGTACCGAATCGACCGGGCAAGGGAGCACGGAGTTGGCGCCCACCAATAGAAAGCAAATGGCAAATGTGGACGTGAAGATGGACGACGTCACTCTATTCCTCAGCGTGGCTCTAAGCATTGTGATTAGAGGAATGGGGTAAAGGGACAAATGGGGAAAGTGGAAAAAAGGAAAAAAAGGAAAAAAAGGAAAAAAAAGACAGCAATATCACGTGGGGGTATCACGTGGAAAGAACACGTGGAGACGACTCGTTGAATGCACCAAAGAAAAGTGTGACAATCGATGGGATTGGTGCAACAGTTTATGGATGGAAAGAGGTGGTGAATGAAAAACTGAGAGGGTGCGATTGGGGCGACTGGGTGCAGGACCAAAGAAAAATGCGAAGAGGATATTAGCGCGTCATGATTGGCCCAGGTGCACGGGTCTCGCTGATATCGGCCAACACCTACTGACTGTATTGGTCTTTCCTTGAGGGAATTGAGAGGGAGGGGTAAGAGTTTGAGCTGCATTAATGTTTGCATTTCAGGTTGCATTTCAGGTTGCATTCATGGCTGGATGCAGGAGTTAATATTGGGCGTTCATCTTCTCAACACCATTTCTACGCGGGTCTTTGGACACTAAGATATTGGGTTGTGATCTACCTTTAAGGTTTCTTCTGATTCCGATTATAAGGGCCATACGAACTTCCGGGTTAAAGAGCCACGTTTGTGCATGTCTAGTGGCTGTTTATCTAGTGGTTGTTTGTCTAGTATGTCTTGTCTGTCAGATCTGGGTACCTCGGATAAACTCAATCCAGTCGAATTTTTAAATTTTGAGATTCAAAAAAGAAACATGGTTTGCACAGTTTTGAAAAGAGATGACCATATAAACCTTTTCCTTTTTTGAATAGTCGGGTGGTGAATATTTGAGAATATGTGGAATTTGCACCCAAGCAGAGTGCGCGTGTGAGCAAGCATTACACATTGGAGCCTTCGAAAGACTCAAGTCTATGACCAAGATTCAGTTACCAAGGTCCACAGATTTGGAATATAGAAGGTTCACAGTTAAGATCAAAAGCAGCATTAACACTAAGATTTGGACATGTGAATAACGCTATTTGATCACTGTGATTATCGCTATTTGGACATGTGAATAACACAATTCGGACACTGTTTTAAATTTGCTAGTGTGGTTTGAAATGTTTTGAAAAATACTGCACATATGTTGAAATGCTTAGTATAAGCCTGATGGTCTTGCAAGAGGACGTGTGGATTGATCTTAGGGTGTTTAAGCCTACTCTGATTTCTGTTTCTGTCGTTTCTGTTTGTTTGTTTCTGTTTCTGTTTGTTTGTTTCTGTTTCTGTTTGTTTGTTTCTGTTTCTAAGTATAGTTAATAAGTTAGTTAGTAGATTATGATTCTTCACAGAACTTCGAAAACAACACACGCTACATCACCAGTCGTAAATGAATATGATCAATGGGCATTCCACCCTCTATATACAGTCAACAAGCCATGCCATCCCATACCCCACACTCCATACCACAGTCATAGCCATAGCCATCCACTAATAACATAACATATAGCCAACACCAAGCACCATACGGTGTTTGACATAGTCATGTCATATGATAGACATGTACCATAAACCATATGTATACACCATTTCTTTATAACACAGTATAATCCATACGGTATACAGTATATCATATAGCCACATTATAATGACATATTCATAGACCATAGACCATAGACCATAGACCATAGACCATAGACCATAGACCATAGACCATAGACCATAGACCATAGACCATAGACCATACACAATTCTCCATGCACAGTACAAGCTATGTACCAAGGCTAGGCGATTTGGAGATTTGGAAATGCGGAGATCTGGGACCTGGGACTCGAAAAGTTAAGCCTAGAAAAATAGGCCTAAAATGTGAAACCTGGAAAAATAGGCCTAAAATGTGAAACCTGGAAAATAGGCCTAAAATGTGAGACCTGGAAAAATAGACCTGGAATGTGAGACCTAGAAAACTAGACCTGGAATGTGAAGCCTGGAATGTGAAGCCTGAGATGACAATCAAAAACTAGACACTCAAAAACATCTTATAACAGACCGACTTTCTTAAAGCCCAGCGGAAAAGTTTGCTTGTCGGAGAGTTTCAGCTGCAGAATCATGGATTGAGGCAACAAGTCGATGGAGACCAATTCCTTGACGAGGCGGAGCTTGTGGGCGGTGGCGGGGGACACTTTCTGGTAGACCACATGGTTACGTTTTTTCAAGCCCAAAGCCTGGATATTTTTGCGCACCGAAGGCGGCAAGCCGATCGTGGACCTGAGTTGTTTCACCCGGTAGAACATGTGTGGTGAAAATTTGTGTGCGCCGTGGAATAGTAGTAGTAGGTCGCGCGGTGCACGGGTTTATCCGAGCGATGTACGGGTTTTAATTTTCTGGTGCACGGGTTTAATGCGCAGGTGCACGGGTTTCTTTTGTGAGATGTACGGATTCTCCACCTACTCTTAATTGAGAGCCACGGATCATGGCCACGTCTTCGTTTGCCGCTTCTTTGGACCAGATCCATGCCCTGTTGGTCTCTATACACACCCAGGCTGACTCCGGAAGTATATCTCCGGCATGCACCACGCTACAAAAATTAATTCCAATTGTGGAGTCGTTCGAGACCAACCCCAGCGAACTCGACGTGGAGTTGGGGTTCATTGTACGCCACGTCTCGGAGATATACCTCCGGGCCAAGCTGTCCCATGCCCTATTTCCTATTTTGGAGCCCCTCTCCGCCCTAGCCTACGTCTTGGCCAAGGTCAGAGGTTATAAGGTCGTGTGCAACCATTTCTCCAGTGACGTGTATCTTTTTCCCCGGATCACGGGGTTTTTACACCAAAAAATTGCGGATCACGAGACGTACTTTTTGATGCTCTGGCTAAGTCGACTTGTTCTTCTGCCATTTCCACTTAACACGATTTCCGAGTCGTTTTCCATGGAATTGTATGAGACTGGTCGAAGGGTGTTATATGCAGGTGCCCTGGTTAGTCTGACGCAGCATATTTCACTGGTTTTCCTTAGCAAATTGCTTTTGAGGCCAGATTGTGGTGATTTAAGGGCTGGCTATTTACGTGGGGTGTTTGATAGTTGGATGGACGATGTGGAGGCGTCCAAACTCAGTAACTTGATGGTGGTCAACCAACTCCTCAAGAAAAACCACGGTTTTAACACCAAAACATTTTCCGAGCTTTCGGAAGTTCTATTTGCCGAAACCACCAAGATCCATTTTGACCCATACTATAGTCTCAACTCTACCACGCTTGTGTACCTTGTTAAGGTCATAGCCAAGAGCACCCAGAGGAAGGCTGCTTGTGTGCAGTACTCCGAGGTGGCCCAGTTCATAAACCTTCTTCTCCGGTTCCTAGACCTAGATTTAAACACCTCTCTAAGGGAGTGTATAGCCAAGAGTTTGGCCAAGGTCACAGAAGCCCTTTTTGAAAATGCCCACAATTACGCCCATCAATTGGTGGAGTACATCTTGTCCCAGCTCCAGCCAATCACAACCAAAGACTCCAATGAATCCACAGACCAATCAGAAAGTTCAGAGACGACAAACTCAAAGACAAAAATCATGGATGGAACTGATGAAATTGAAGGGTTTGATGAGATTCTTGGCGTTGGTCAAAGAACTAGTGGAGACCTCGTGTCTGGGTTTTCTATGCCTCGGTACCATACCGTTCTCCTCTATTTGGGATTCCTTTCGCTTTCTCGAAACCTACCCTCTTCATTTATCCCCGAACTTCTCGTGGTGCTTTCAAAAACCCTCTACTTTTCTCGCCAGAGATATGCATTTGTTCCCACCAATCAGATTCGAGACTCGTCGTGTTTTTGCGCATGGGCCATTTTCAGACAATTCCAGACTCCCGAGCTCTTGAAGTATCAAACTTTGTTGGCCCGTCTTTTTTTTGTTTTGGTGGACGTGGCCATTTTCGACGATGACTTTATGATCCGGAGATGTGCAGTTTCGTGTCTCCAGGAATTCATCGGACGCCATGGCTCCAGCTTCTTCACCCAACTCAGAAAGAGAAAGAATGAAAGAACTTCCACTAATTCTGATTCTAATTTCAACTCCAGTTCCAGTTCCAGTTCCAATTCCAATTCCAATTCCAATTCCAATTTTATTGGCTCAGAAGTCACGATTAAACTCGTGGAGCTCTTCAGCTTTTCGGGTGTGTCCAGCTTGGGCAACCTGCACATGCTCCTCCGTCCGTTCGTGGCCTTGGGGTTTCCCAAAGAGATCTTTTTCGGCCTGCTTTTGGATGAGATTCTAATTGATACGCCTTTTGAGATCAAGAAACTCGCTGCTGTCCACTTGAAATTGCTCTTTCTGGATTCACACAACTCTGCTGCTTCATTCCTGCCACCTGCATATACCGCATATACTTCAACCGTCACTCGTCTCCTAGATGCAGAGCTGCTCTATGCTTTGGCAGAGATAAGACCTTTTTTGGCTGCGCTGGACCTTGAAAGAATCAACCTGCATGTTGAACAAGTCGACTTTTCTATCCATGGATTTGAAGCCCTGGCCACGGGCGAGAGTCTCTTGCACTGGCTAAATTCCGAACCCAACCCCAACAACCTTCATTTTGTCCTGCACTTTCCTTTGGCTCTTTCCATCAGCAGACTCTCGTGGACTCCTGCATTGGGTCAGGAGTTTCAAGCCTTTTTCCAGAATGTGCACATGGACAATTGCACCTTCCAGGAGATTTGCACCCAAATTACCCAATTCGGCAATGAGAACCTCTGCTGTGCCGTGTTTGGAGCGTCCCTTTCCCAAGATCAGTACACCACTGTATTCCTGCTTCTCCAAAATGCAAAGGTGGATGCCGAAAACCGGGCCAAAATTCTCCACAACTTCCGCTTGGCTGCTCTTAACGAGAACGTGCGCCCACCATTTCTCTGCACACTTTTGCTGCTCTTGGACGATTATACCCTTTCGGTCCGGGGAGACGTGGGCCTGCACCTAAGACAGGCTGCCATGTCAACCTTAGAAGAATGTCTTGGTTTTTTGGACTCCGACCACCGAAAACAGGCTTTTTTGAAATTGCTTCGGATCAGCGGAGAACAAATGGATAAACTCCGTGTCCAGGCATACGGGATTGTATGCAGGTTGTCTGATTATACTCCCAAACTTCCACCAAGTCCAACCTATGATGTTTATTTCCAGGAGCTTTTCAACCTCTTTGATCACGTGAAAGGCGAAACGGCTATTGATTGTCTGTTTTGGGAAGGCATGGTGCACTGTGCAGGAGCAATCACTGGCCCCAACAACTTGATCAACACGTCGTTCCTGCAGCTAGCACGCTTCCTAGACTCCCACCCAGATTCAATTTCGTCTCTCGTGAGTCTTCTTAAAGTTCAGGGCAAGTTCACGCTGCTCCTGCAGAGAAGACAGAAGTGTGTGTTGCACACGTTGAATCTTTTGGCTCGGGTATGGGATTCAGGTCACGAGCCCCGGCTCGATCATAATGCCCTATTTGTCCGAATCTATAATCTCCACATCAATACCTCAAACATTACCAGAATATCGTTGGTGGTTCGGTTGTTCCTGTACCTAGGCTCCGCCGGCTCTGTTCCTTCCCCAATCAAGTTGAAGGCCAGGCAAAGATTGTTTTGGCTCCATGAAAAGCATCCATTGGAGAGAGTGCGACTTCTAGCCTTAGAGGCTCTTTTCGAGATATCAAATGAAGCCAATGGAGCAGAAGCTAATGAAGAAGAGGCTAATGAAGAAGAAGCTGCGTGTGGTGTTAGCTACCAGTTGACGCAGGGCGTCACGCAGGAATTTAAAAACATGTATTTAAGTATATAGAAGAAAGGAAGCAGTTCATAAGTCGTAACCTCCTGCCTAAACCGACGGCTGGAGGCTGTGCTAGAAGCTGTGCTAGCAGCTAGAAGCTAAAAGCGGGAGTAGCATTGGGATTACAACCCAACCACTAGATTATCGCCGTCGCCATGCAAGGTGCCTTGGTTCAAGTAGGTCACTTGGCTCCAGCGGCGCTTGGTAGGCTGTAAGTTTTCTGGAACACTAGGAACTGTGGTATCCTTAGAAAAGTTGGGCGACTGGTCAAGTCCGTTCTGCCCCTTAAAATTGGTCAAAAACTTAGTAAACATAAAATAGTATGGAAGTAAATTGATTGGAAATGTGAATTACTATTGAGTGAATTCAGAATTGATGATTGTGAACCTTGGGAGTAAAGTAAATCCACAATTGATATTTAGCTCAGAGGTGTAAATTTGTAATACGTGAAGGTGTCAGAAAAAAAGGTGAGTAAATGAGAGTTGGGGGAAGGTCGGGTTTATATAGGGGTGAATATGTGGCTGTAAACGGGGGTATATAACCGAGGACGTTGCGCAGGGTGCGGCGATGACGGCGCCTTCGATAAGATCAAATCGGCGTTGTGTACAGGCCGCTAGTGTGGAGAACCTCAACCGAGGGTATATGTTCATGCACCATGCAAGCGCCACGTGAGGCACTGCCCCCCGGCGAGCAACATTCTCCGGTGGTCTGATCTCCCCTTCCCCGATACTACCAGGCATAGCAACATATGCAGTTTCAGGGTCTGCACTAAGCGTTTCAGCGTCTCCCAGTTTCAGCTGCTCCCAAAAGGGGAAGTGTATGCAGGGATATGCACGACCTATCCCAAGCACGTGCAGGGCTTTGCCTCTTGTAGATCGATTCTATTGTTATAGAATATAGTTTAAGTTCAGGGTCAGAGTTTCGCGCGCCGATCGCCACTACTCCCTGTATCAACACCATGCTGTGAAACACTGATTTGAAGCCGACGCCTTGGTTATGCACTATGCACCATGCACTATCACGGCCAAGGATATGAAACAGTGAAACAGTGTTTCAGATACACTCTGCATCAGGATGCCTTGTCCAGCGTAGCAGTATATAAGAACATGGATTCCCAATCAATCAATGTAACCTCTTTCCTCTTATGTGCAATAAGTTAAACTAACGATTGTTCAGCCAGCCATGCGCCACCGATTGTCCACCGAATGTGTGAAGTATATGCTACACTCAAATCAGTAGTATGGTAAAAAATAGGAGCTCATGGGCGGATTATTAATAAATTAACATAAATAGATTTTAGTTGCTAGCACAGGTATCGAAGCAACCGTTCCTCAAATTTGAATCGAAGCAACCTTTCCTCAAACCTGAATCAAAGCAACCTTTCCTCAAACCGCAACTCGTTGTTGATTGGCATGCCCACCAAAAGACGCAACAAGTTCTCAATGGCAAGCCGTTGCTTGTTCAAGCCGTTGATGGGCTTATATCCAGGCTTGGATAATGGCGCCTTCAACCAATAACTCAAAAGCGTCAACACAGCATAGAAGTTCTCATACTCCGAGTCGCCGTGTTTCTTATAGCTCACGCGTTGGAAGAACTCGGTCATGATCACCAAGTCCAATATCAACGGCGTGGCCAAAAGCGAATCCTCACACACATTGTGAATGGAGATCTTATTGTGGCCTCCAAGCATCAACTCCGAGTAGTACTCGTCCATGGCTACCTTGGAGTCGCCCACGGCAGGCAAGTACTTGATGACAATACAGTGGTCCACGTGATTGCCGTCTTTTTCGTTGTACAAGATCTCGTTGGACTCAATCATATCGTCCACCACCGATTGCTTGGAGATCTCCTTGGACCGGAACTGCAAGGGCGAAGAAAGGTTAAAGCCGTCGTTGTTTCCCAAATGGTTATACGAAGCAATCAGCACGGGCTTAATACCTGCATCCACCAAGAATTGGGCCAACACCGATTTGATTTTGGTTTGTCCGGACTTGAAGTCGTCTCCACCAATGAACGACTTGTGCTTTTCTGCCAAGGCAATGGCTCCGGGAACAAAGGTATTCTGGGGAGATCCATTGATGTATGGCACTTGGTCCAAGATGCAGGCCACGGCAAATACTGTGGAGGGAGACACCTCGGCATGGTTATTTTTGATTGCATTGATCAAGTTCTCATGTGTATCGTTGACTCCAGGAATGATTTCGGCATACCGTTCGGTATTGGCCGTCCAAAGCACAATGACCTTATCCAAGCCGTTTTCCTTCTTAAAGTTCTGGATATCGGACCGGATTCTTTCCACATCCTTCCACTTGTCGCCCGTATTGGGCTCTCCATCGCTGGTCTTGTTGAAGATGTTGTCTGCACGCTCCTTCTGGTTGATGGCAATGAAGTCGGGGTAGTACACTGATGGTAAGGGAGTGATGTCCTTGAGGTCATCGACCAATTGCCTCTGCAAGTCCACGTCGAGCACCTTGGCTCTTTTCATGGCCTTGTCTAATGGGAGCTTGGAGATATCCCATCCACCCACCACCAAGTCGTTGGGGTTGACAAAGGGCAAGATCAGGTTGAAAGGAGCGTACACATCGTTCCCTTCACTGTCCACACCGAGTTTGATGGTGGATGATTGGGTCACCGATCCGTAATAGTTGGCCTTGACCGTGCCGTCCTTGTTGTCAAAACTCAACTTCTTCTTGTTGGCCAAGATGGCGGCCATGAGCGTGGTACCGTTGTTACCACCGAGTCCCACCAACATCAAGCCTGTTTTGGGGGTTTTCAAGTCGACCTTGAACTCGTAGTCTGTTTCGGTAGGGGTGACGTTCAAGTCGCCCGAGGGTGTTTTTTCCACTATGGCCGACTCGTACTTGAAGTTGGTGAAGAGAGCTCCGTCCTTTTTGACGGCCTTGGTGTTGAAGTTGACAGTCATGAGAACGAGAATGGACAGGATGTGTTCTTAGAAGAAGAAGAAACTCTGAGAGAATGTTGGAGGAGTACAAGAGAAGTGAGGAATTGCCGGCTATTTATATATTTTGTCCCGGAACCCCTCCCGGTGGCTGGGTTTGCGGGAAACCCAACTGGGTGTGCGGGAAACCCAACGGGGTGTGCATATAGCACGCTCGTACAGGATTTCGGCGAAATTTCGGCGAACACGCGCTTTTTGTGCACTCCCAAATACCCCTATACCCGTCAAAACAGCGCCTCGGCACGGACCCAGATCAGCCGAAAGTGAGTTTAAAAAGAGCCGGGTAGTGCAATTGGTGTAGTTTGTTTCAGTGTGGTCTCGAGAGGGTCCATGCATCTTGGTTCAACTCAGAAAGTTTCTGAAACTATCTGAAACACCCGATCTGCACAGCAAAGCAGCAAGAAAGTTTCGGCCCAATTGGGAACCGTGTAAGCGCAAAAACCGCTCGAAATGTCGAGATTTTCACATGCGTTGCCCAAAATATTTGAGAAAAATACGAGAATGATCCCCCAATGGAGACCATGGAGGGTAATCGCTGACTTGGTACTTTGGTTTTCTGCAATACTAGCTGGTACTATTGCTGAACCCAGTGACTGAATGGTACTATTACTGAATCCAATGACTTACTGGTATAGTATTGAATCCAATGACTGACTGGTATATTATTGAGTTCAGTAAATACCACTTTATTCATGAGTTGTCATTCCCCTCCAAATGCAATTGGCCTAGCTTCATGTCTTTTCAGAACCTGACTTGCTCATTTCGACTCATTGAAAGCTGGAGTCAATGAAGTTAATGAAGTCAATGATGTCAATGATGTCAATGATGTCAATGATGTCAATGAAACTCATAGACAATTCTGGACAGGGACAGCCATTCGTCAGATCTACTAATAGACCTACAGACGGTAGAGGGATCTATAAGGCATATGAGGATGGTGTACGGCGCGGAATAGATCTAGTTCAGTGATACTCAAGTACGTCTTGAAGTCTTGAAGGTTCAGTGCTCTGAGGTCAGTACTGACTGGACCGACTGGACTGACTGGACTGACTGGACTGACTGGACTGACTGGACTGACTAGACTGACTACACTGACTGCACTGACTGCACTGTGAAGAGTATACAGTGAGTGGGAAGTATACATGGCCTAGTGTACAGTACGAGTGGATTCTATGAGGTGGCCCACACTGTCTTGGATCATACTTTATACAATGCAGAGTTTTAAGCTCATCCATTTGAAGAAGTCAGCAATAAAATGTCCAGGCCCCAAAGCTGCCACTCATACTACTATGCACAATGATGGGGTTATAGTTCCCCAGACTCTTTATGAAGTGCTAGATATCTTGATGATACCTTGAGTCCAGCTCTAGAGTTATCTTTCCACAGGACATCTGACCGTGGTGAAACTATGGTTGTCTGACTCTCCACGCTTTAGGAAGTTACAAGTTGAGCTTAGATCCGAGTTGAGCTTAGATCCGAGTTAAGCTAAGATCCGAGTTGAGCTTAGATCCGAGTTAAGCTAAGATCCGAGTTGACCTAAGATCCGAGTTAAGCTAAGATCTGAGTTGACCTAAGATCCGAGTTAAGCTAAGATCCGAGTTGACCTAAGATCCGAGTTGACCTAAGATCCGAGTTGACCTAAGATCCGAGTTGACCTAAGATCCGAGTTAAGCTAAGATCCGAGTTAAGCTAAGATCCGAGTTAAGCTAAGATCCGAGTTAAGCTAAGATCCGAGTTGATAAATCTACACCATAGTGTTGTTCTTTTCTCCTCGATACAAGCCAATCCAACACTTATTTCTTGACTTTCATTGCAACACTTGAAATTTCTACATGGAGGTTATAGTCACATTTTATCTGATTGATACTGTGTTCATTGATGGCCATTGCACGCAGTATCACATCCATCATGGCACTACTTACAATAATGGCAGGCCATTGTTAGGAGCGGACTTGGGCTTCATAATAACCCTATGGGCCAAGCCCTGGCTACAGTGGACCCCACACTTGATGATTTGTCTAGATTCAGTTGATGGTCCTTGTTATAGTTTATTACATACTATAGCACTGCACACTGCAATCTCTGACCCTATCCACTTTACTGTGACTGCATACTCTTCCACGCTCTACCCACACTCCCCAGTATAAACTCTATCCAACCCGGCAGTATGAATCTACTCTATCCAACCCGGCAGTATGAATCTACTCTATCCAAACCCGGCAGTATAAATCTACTCTATCTACACTCCACACTCTATCTACACTCTATTTCGTATTGTTGAGAGTTGTAATATACACTCGCGTAATCTGGAACAGCTATCACTTTACTTCCAAAAAGTCACGGAAGTGTGGGGCTCCAGTGATTATCCTAAACGACTTATATTCTTATCTGTATCTAATATTATACTAAGAGATCCTTGTATCTTGACACCGTTGTTTTGATAATCTCTTATAAGGATATTCTCGTCCATTCTTGTACGCTCCAGCTTTCTCCGTCTTCAGTCTCTTACTGACATTGTCTTCTCCAATACAATGCCTAGACATTAGACGAGAGCTAGACGTGTCAACGAATACCTAGCGTGTAAGGAGGCAAGGTACCTCGCGGGTATGCAGGCAACTGAAAAGTATAAGAAGCGCTGTCCACCTTACATAGGACTTTGGTCTTGTAAGGTACAACTTACATATCCCTGTATATTAATATATACTAAAACAAAAGTTGAAAGATTAAGAGTCAAATGCTCTACCGATTGAGCTAACCAGGCCAATACCCACCAGGGGAGAACACTCCGTCTGGGGAAAACGATGGATACAATTAACACTATCATGTGCAAGTTGAACCTTCAGGATCACT